>CABHPH010136115.1:0-15091 GCA_902168325.1 Peromyscus nudipes
CTGTGCTTATAGTACTCTCCATCCCTGTTGTAGAAATACCTTACCTGCACAGGAAGGCAGGTTTACATTTTCTTTTGAATTTTTAAATCAATCACCAGCCCAAGTTTTCATTTTGTCCTTCATATCTTTCAGATTTGGAGTCTTTCTACCTTTAGTCTTCTCCATACTTTTATCAATGAACATGCTCGGCAGTCTATTTTTAGAAATATTGGAACTGGAGTCATGCAAATTGAGACAGGACCAGCAAATCACATTTTCTCTTGTGGAGCTGATGGAACAATGAAAATGAGGATACTACCGGATCAGTTTAGCCCTTTAAACGAGGTGTTGAAGAATGATGTAAAATTGATGCTGTAACATTTTCACAAGAGGGTGTATGATCTGTTACCTGCTTTGTGAACGTGGCCAACAGATGCAGTATGCAGTAATCCCCTGTACCAAGGATAAGCTAGTGCTTTCTTCTTCTCATATTTATTTTATGTAGCTTTGCCCTTGATGCACTGATGCCTTAAAAGTTACAAGTCACTCAGAGTTAGATCCTGTTGCCTAACATAGAATGTTAGAATGTATAAATAATGCTGTAGTCATACTGTTTATAGTATATTTTAGTAAATATGTCATCATGTCAAAGGAACTTGGTTTTCTCATTGTACCAAACCCTTCTGCAGACCCCACTGCATGAATTCCATTGACAGGAAAACCTTTTAAGACAGGTGCCGAGATAATACTCATCACTTATTGACTACATTTTCACTGCGTTATCACACAGACATAATTCTTTTCCTGTTAATAATGAGAACTTTATATATAGGTAAGATAGGAAATCTCCAGTAAAACTGCTATTGGGACTTCAGTGTAAAAGAGCCTAGGAGTTCATTAGAGTTTTCCTCTTCCCCTTCTATAGCCCAGATGTGTGTATGTAAATGTATTTATGTGTATGTATATATATGTGCATATGTATATATATATATATATCTTACACATCTTACTTGATATTGTATATACGCAAACAGAAACTACAAGTTTTTCATGTGTTTAGTGCCATAACACCTCCTGCCACATATATAAAACTCTTCTTGCAACTGTTTTTTTATGTTTTTTTAATTATCACTTTAATTTTCAAGTCATTTAAGAATTCAAAGATTACTATTTTAAAGATATAAAATAAGTCTCAGTAGGCAATAAAGATGTTATGTGGCACACAAGGCATTTACATTTATGAATTTGTTTCCAGTTTTGATTATCAGACATTTTACTTAAATTTTGTTTTAATTTTATTTCTTTTTAGACGAATTTAGTCTCAAAATTCTGAAAATGTTATAGCAGTGTTTTTAGAAACATTGTAAAAACAGTCAAATAGATAGTATTTATAAATGTACAGTGCCCTTCAGATCTACCATTGATAGGAAATAAACCTTATATTTTATTATTTTTGCCAAAATATATTATTTTATTATAAAATTTGACCAAAATATTTAAAATTTACAATGCTTCTAACTTAAATATGCTAACCCTGTCTGTTTCATGCTATATCTTTTCTGATTCAGAATTATAAAAAACTTGATACTTGATTTTTAGCCAATGAGACTGGCAGTAGATGGGGATAAGTGTTTAAGGGACAGTTATATATGACTTAGCTTAAATTTATTTTTAGTTAGAACTGTAACTGACCATTTTTATGTAAGGAAATATGGAAAACTACTTGGAATTAAAGAGTCAAAGCAAAGAAATGAAGGGCTGGTAAATGAATTTTGTAATATCCTCAGGATACTTTTATTATAAAAGTATATTGTTAAAGGTTTTGTAAATTGTATTTCATAATTTTAAATATAGTGAGCAAGTTACAGTGAAAACACTGTCCTTATAGAGAGTTTATATGCACATAGTAACCTGTACCTGTAAATTGTGCAATAACAATATATGACTATTTTACCATAGAGAAATCTGTGACAACATTGCAAACAATGTTATTCTTTGATGTAGCTAAGTTATTTTTTAGTAATCTCTTCACAAATCAAGATTCAAAAGGCTTTAAACACTTTCCATAAGAAAGGAAATTTATCGTGTTTATTAAAAACAAAAGGCTTTGGGTATGAACTATTGAGCATTCTAATTGAGGGTTTATATGAATAACCACATTATGTAAGCCCATATGTATTTACATCCAGAGTCATATTTTAAATAAACAATCATGTAGTGATTTTTTTTCCGCATGCTTTTGTTGTATTTCTGCCAGTTTAGTTGATTTTAAGTATGTGACATTTTGAATTTCAGAATTTCTATATATGTGACCGTTGTAGAGAGAATTTAACTTCTTCAAATACCTTCTTGTTCTTTTCTGCAGTCTTTATTACTTAATGGATAATCATTAAAGATTGTATCTTAGGGTTTCTGCCATGGCAACTCTTATGAAGAAAACATTTAATTGTGGTGACTCGCTTACTGTTGAGAAGTTCAGTCCATTATCATCCTGGTGGGACATGGCAGCATGCAGGCAGACATGGTGCTGGAGAGGTAGCTGCTACATGTTGATGTAGGCAACAGGATGTAGACTGAGATTCACACTGAACTTGAGCAAAAGAGACCTCAAAGCCTGTCCCACAGTGACACACTTCCTCCAACAAGGCCACACCTCTTAATAGTGCCACTCCCCTTGGGGACCATTTTCTCAAAAACAACCACAGATAGGAATAAAAATAATTGAAATGTATAAAGATAAATACACATATACTTACATTTTCATTATTCATACAAATGGAATGAACACATCAAAATACACTTAAATGTTTTGTTTTCTGAGGATGGCTTTGTTACAGAGTTTTTTTTAAGCAATTTTTTATTGGTTCTTTGGGAATTTCATATCATGCACCCCAATCTCATTCATTTCCCAGCCCCTCCATGTCTGCCCCTTACCTCCATAGTATCCCCCCTAAAAGAAAATTTAAAAACTATTAAAAACAAACAAAACCTCACTTCGTTCCTCCATCTTACCCACCTCTCCAACACTTCTTCATTTGCCTTAGTGGCCTTGAGAGCTGTGGTGTGTCTTGCAGTATACCCTTTTGTCTGCTCCCCTTTACTTACAAATTTCATTGTAGTGAGTTGTTGGTCTGGTTCAAGGCCTCTGGCTTCTGGTGCATCAACACTAAACCCTCATCAAAACCACTTCCGGATATCCCACCTTTGCCCTGAGTCATGGAGATCCTGGGTCCATGGTTCCGCATGACCAGTCCCTTTACACACTGCATCAGGTCATGGATGGGGTAGATGCTGGGGTGGGCCAACCCAAAACCCTGGATGTGGTTTTGGGTAGCAACTGATTTGGTCAGTCCCACAGGGGCTGCCCCCTTAGCTAGAGCCAGCTCTTCTATACCCATACCATCAGGGCCATGAGAGATTGCTCTGGGGTGGTGAGGGGTAGGGCCATCTCTCCTAAGTGTGGGGCCAGCTCTCCATTAAGGGGCTGGCCTAGCTTCTGTTGCAGCAGCCAGTGAAGGGCGGGGCTGGCTCAGCAGGCCCTTGGATTACAACGCTATGGTCCCTTGTGGTTTCTTGGGCCACAGAGGTCAGATCCCCACTGCAGCAGGACCATGGACCCAGACATGACCCTTGGGTACAGCTTGGGCCTGAACATCACCATGGCCCTGGTGGCAGCATGGCCCAAGGACACCAATGTGGCCTCAGGTGTCTGACTAGACCCCAGCTATCTGCAGTGCCTTCCGTGATAACAGAAGCCATGGACATCAAAGCAGACCTTGGGGCCTTCTATAGGGCCATGGACCCAGACATGGCCCTCAGCAGCAGCTCTGGCCCAGACATCACAATGGAACCAGGTGGCAGCACAGGCCACTCAGATTGGCATGGCCCTCAGACAGCAACATGGCCACAGGTAGCCACTCAGACCCTGGGCATCCATGTGGCCTTTGGTGGCAACCCAGGCCACAAACAACACATACCCAGGCTGCAGTAGGACCACAGACCCACACGTGGTTTTTGGCAGCAGCCTCGACCCAGATGTCACCATGGCCTCAGTTGGTAGTGTTGGCCACTCAGATCAGCATGGCCCCAGCAACACTGTGGCCCTCAGACACCAGCATTGTTACAGAGACTTTTTAACACAGCCTGACTCATGCTCTACAGGATTTCTCTTATTTTGAAACACTCATTACTTTTCCCCACTTTGGTTCCACTCTTTCCTTTTAGGTAAGATAGGAAATTTGCTGTTGTGCCTACCAGAACTTTATAAAGGCATTGGGTCTAAACTAATTAAGCATTTAACCCTCGTCTACATTTCTATTGTTAAAAATGAGTTTTAGTTGTTTTTTTTTTAACAGCAAAAATGTTCAAATAGATCTCATTAACTGAAACAATATAAAGTCATTTCAAGAAACGTTTTTTGTACAGCTTTAAAGTGGAAATGGTATTGTTAACCGGATTAGAAGACAGACATATTTTATTAAACAAGAAATTTAGCCAGGTGGTGGTGGAGCACGATTTTAATCCTAGCACATGGAAGGCAGAGACAGGCAGATCTCTTGAGTTCGAGGCCAGCCTCATCTACAAAGTGAGTTCCAGGACAACCAGGGCTGCTCAGAGAAAACCTGTCTCAAAAAAACAAAGCAAAACAAAAACAACAAAAATAGAGAAATAGATGTTTGAATGTCTTGTGACAGAGGACCACAGCCAGTTAAAAAGGCAAGCAGATTTAGAAGAAATTATTTGTGGAGAAGTATGTCAGTGTCCCTGTAGATAGTATGACTTTAAGTTATTAGAGAAAGATCAAACTGAATATCCATTTCCCAGAGCAGCACATTAGAAGTTAATAAAGTATAAAATGTCCTTAGTAGTAGTTAATGGATGTTACAAGAAAAAACATTGTGTAAAGGCATATTATCACTATTGTGCTTTGAAGATAATTTTGGATGTTTTACAAATGGAAGGTTTGTGGTAATGGTGGTCAGACATGACTATCAATGCCATTTTTCCAATGGTGCCTGGTCATTTAATAGCTGTCACACTTTAGTAATTATTAATTTTCAAACTAATTATCACTATCATTTTGATCACATTATGATTGTTTTGGGACTTCCTACTGTACCCATAGAACACTGCAGACTTAATCTATACATGTATTTCTGACTGCTCCCTGACTGTTTGTTACCTAGTCTTTCTCCTTCTCTTTAGACCTTCCTATCCTGAGATGCCACATTGAAATTAAACCAGCTAACAACTCTACAGTGGCCTCTTACGTGCTAAAGTGAAAGGAAGAGTCTTGTGTCTCACCCTTTAAGTCAAAAGCAAGGCCATACTAAATTCAGTGAAGAAGTATGTCAAAAGAACTAAGCCAGGGCTAGCGAGATGACTCGGTGAATAAAGGTGCTTCCTGCTGAAACTGATAACTTACTTGAATTTGATCCCCAGAATCCACGAAAGAGAAAAATGGAACTACACACATACACGTTTTGTTTCATTTTTTTTAAGGGGGTGGAGAAAGAACTAAGCCAAAAGTGAGGCTCCTTGCCAAACAGCCAAGTTGTAAATGCAAAGAAAAAATTCTTGAGAGGAAGTAAAATTACAACCTTTCAGTGAACCCATGAGTGACAAAAAAGTAAAAGCTTTTTTGCTGGAACGGGACAGGTTTTAGTGGTCTGGTTAGAAGATCAAAGCAGATGTAACATTCCCTTAACCCAAAGTGTAATCAGTTTAAGGCCATGACTGTTCGAGTTTATGAAGGCTCAGAGAGGAGAGAAAGCTGCAGAACATGGGTTTTGAAGCCAGCGGAGACTGGTTTATGAGTTTCAGTGAGATCGAGCACCCATCTCTACAACATCTCTACAACATCTCTACAACATCTCTACAACATCTCTACAACAACGCAAGGTGATAACAATGTTGTCATAGAAGCTGTGGCAAGTTTTCAGAAAGGCCCTGGGATGGGCTATGAGACTTTGACTGTAGACAAAACAGCCTTGTCTTGGAGAGACATAGCAATCAGGGACTGTGAGAGCCAACAATGGGTAAGTCAGTGAATGCCAGGCCGAAAAGGAGAGAAGAACTTGGACTCTTTAAGAATTATACTAAATTCTAAGCTGCTATATAAATGAAACAACAAAGTCAGGTGACCTCATATATCTGTTTACAACAGAGTTTACTGACTATCTAAGCCTGCTGTTGAAATTTACTGGCCATAAGAAGATTCCTTTCTAAATATTGTTCATTACCAATGTCCTTTGTTACCTTAGAATTCTGATGAGGTTGTACTCTGGAATTAGAACTATCATGAGAAAGTCAAGGGGTGATTTTCACTTTAAGTCTTAAGGGATACATTTTCTAACACTTTAGATGCCATGGATGGTGGCTCTTCTGGTGGAATTGGGCAAAGTCAAATAAAAATCAGGAGAGGATTTGAATTTCCAGATGCCATGAAGAACATTTGTGAGTCACAGGAGGAAGTAAAAGTGGAGTTTGGGAAAAATTGATTCTAAGTCCTATGGTAACTGATTTTGAGTGGTTTGGGGCTTGAGTGGACGAGGTGACTATATATTTGGTGAAATAGCTAAGAAATAAAGTTAGAATTGGAACCTTACAACTGGGCACAGTGGCTCACTCCTGTTAATCCAAACACATGGGAGACCAAGGAAAGAGAATTGCTGAAAATTCAGGACAGACCTGTTCTACAGAGTAAGACTGTCTCATAAAATAAAGTGACTGTTGTGCTCCACTAGGTACACAGGAGCTGCTTCCTATAGATGAGCAGTGACTTCTTGAGATGAAGCCTACTCCTAGTGAAGATGCTGAGAACGTCGTTGAAATGACAAGGAACTTAGATTATTACATAAACTAGTTGATAAAGCAACAGCAAGATTTCAGAAAATGGACTCCAATTTTGGAAGTCCTACTGAGTGTAAGATTCTGTCAAACACCACTTCATACTTCATAGAAATGTTTTGTGAGAGGGAGAATTAACCTGTGCGCCATACTTGTTCCTGTCTTAGGCACTGCCACAGCTGTCCCACCTTCAGCCACCAGCATCAGTGCAAGACCTTTGCTTTTTTTTTTTTTTTTTCCGAGACAGGGTTTCTCTGTTGTTTTTGTGCCTGTCCTGAATCTTGCTCTGTAGACCAGGCTGGCCACGAACTCACAGAGATCCGCCTGGCTTTGCCTCCCAGAGCCATTAAAGGCATGCCACCACCACCACCACCACCACCACCCTGCTGACCTTTGCATTTTTAACAGAACATTTTAAGGAATGGTGGTAGGTGTTTGGTTGGTTGGGGTTTTTTTGTTGTTTCCTTGTTTGGGGAGGTTACATTTTTATTTTTATTTTTATTTATTTTTTTAGTTTTTCATACAATAGATTTTGATCATATTCCTTCCCTTTCCCCAAATCCTTGCAGATCTTCCCCACCTCCCTACTCAGCAAACTTCATATTTCTCTGATCAAAAAACAAAAGCCAGACAAAAATGAAGAAAGCAAAAACAAGACAAAAAGCAGCAAATCATAACAATAACAAAAAAACATGGAGTCCATTTTATGTTGGTGCAATTCCATAATAATAATAATAATAATAATAATAATAATAATAATAATAATAGAAAATTTCAGTTTTAAAGAGGCAGAGAAGCCTTAAACTGCACATGTTGGGAGATGAAGCTCTAAGACTACAGAACCTTACACTATAGTGGGAAATAAAGATTGTTTGGAGGTTCTGCTGCTAAGTGATGCAGCATGGACTTGAGCTCAAAAGGATTTCCCCCAATTCTGAATGGGATATAGAGCAAGTCGTAACTTTGACACTGAGAAACAGAAAATAAAGACTTGAGAATTGCATATAACTTGACAAGAAAATGTTAGGAAACTAATTCTGGGAGAAGGGAAAGTGTCTACAGGGGAGGTAATATCCCTCAAGAAGTTTAATTGTAATGGAGAAAAAAGTCAACATAAGATATAGACTGTCGAGATACCATATACAGCACATACTATTGTAAAGGTGAATGTCTTTCATTATTATCGGCTTTCAAATAGCCGTGAAGCCTTGTGAGATCGAAGAAGGACTGTCTCAAGGGAACACTGAATTTCATTCAGGGTGACCCCAGGGATAGATTCAGAAAGCAGCTTTCTATAGGGCTACAGGTCAATGCTCTCGAGAGTGGTGGCTACGCTTGGAATAGCTGAGCTGATGGAATATGTAATTAAAAGATCTCAAAGGGAAGGGGAAGAGTGATACAATTATTTTAATTTATAAAAATTTAATAAATAAAAATGGAATGACAACAAAAAAAGATCCAAAAGAAAGACTAGCAGCTGACAAAATACTTGTAATTTGCCTCCATGAGAAAAAAGAAATCAAAGTCAAATTCCTGAAGAAGCCACAGATTTTCCCCCAAGAAAATTATTATAATTTTATTTATTATAATATTCATTATAATTTATAATTTTATTATAAGTTTATTGATTATAATAGTTATACTATTTTAACATACTAAATTGATTGTAATACTTATTATAATACTTACACTTATTATAACAAAATTTATTATATTTTTAGTGCTATGCTTCCTATCTATAATTAATGCTGTTATGTGCAGCTTAAAAATCTTCATGGCAATCAATGGCCAGCAGTAGATGAATGTTCAAAATAAATCCACATACCAAAAGATTGTTTCCCTTGTAGACATCTGATTAGGCTGAAATTATAGTTATGTTCAAAAGCTCTTTTAAGTATTGAATTTCAGTGAATCTATTCAGGCTTCATGAATAAGTGCATACTTCTAGGATAAGCTCACTTTTCCTGGCTTTTTTAAAAATTGAAATTAATATTAATGTATGATATTTGCTTTGTTTCCCATGAATGTCCAGAATAAATTTACCCTGCAGAGTCCAGCTTTGCTGAGTGGAAGTAATTTGGAAAGTATATCACATATTCCAACACACTAAAAAGTGAATATAAAAATATCATAGAATCTAAGGACAAGTACTACCTCCCTCAACGACACTTTTTTTTTAAAGGAAATTACCATTTCCATTATAAATTAAATGCTATGCTCACAGATGGACAAATGTAAAAGCCCTGCCTATACTGTTGCCCATAAAGTTTCTATTATAATTTGGTATATAGGAGTTATACTACATGGGGAAAACCAGCTCTATACAAATTTGCTGGTTTTAAACATATAAAATTACTCTAAGTAATAAAAGCTGAAGCAGGAAATCTGAATATTCCAACTTGAGCTAAGTTGTAACTCAGCTATATTCATTAAAAAAAAAAAAAACAGGAATGTGGAATTACAGAATTAGACCATAGAAAATTGTAGCAGGACTTGCATGAACTAAAAAATGAAATGGAAGGGAAAGCCAAGATATCATCATGTCAATATAAAAGGCCCGAGGGGAATAGATAGTGTTGAAAGCAGTATTAACGAAGATAACAATCAGCACAAGCTGTAGATTCTGTTGCTAGAATAAAAATATTACCAGTATTATACTAAAAGAGCTTAGTGTAGAATATAAGCAGATTTTATACTTACTAAGGGGAGGTTCTAGATGTAAAGCCAGGAATTGCAAGTCCAGCAAGTAGAACCTGACTGAACAAGATATTGCTTGATATTCTGAAATGGCTTTTGACAATATCTGGAACACACACATACAAATTGCTGGGTATGAGGTGAGTGCAAAAAGTATCAGACTTTTTAGTTTTTTGAGATAGAGTTTCTTTGTGTAGTTTTGGTGCCTGTCCTGGATCTCGCTCTGTAGATCAGGCTGGCCTCGAACTCACAGAGATCCACCTGGCTCTGCCTCCTGAGTGCTGGGATTAAAGGCATGCGCAACAGGGAAGACCCAAAGAGGGACACATGGACCGCCCTGGGACGGGGAAATAGATGAGATCTCCATGAGTAAACTGGGGATGAGGGGTAGGCAATGTAGGGTAGGGGATAGGGGATGAGAACATAAGAGAATGGGATGGTTGAACTGGAACAGGGAGGGAGGGGGAATGCAATGAAAGAGTTACCATGATAGAGAGAGACATCATGGGGATAGAGAAAACCCTGGTGCTAGGGAAGTTGCCAGGAATTTCCAAGGATGACCCCAGCCTGGGCTACGAGCAATAGTGGAGAGGGTGCCTGAACTGAATTGACTTGCTCCAAAGATCAGACTGGTAAATACCCTAACTGTCATCACAGAGCTTTTCTCCAATGACTGATGGAAGCAGATGCAGAGACCCACAGCCAATCACTAGACAGAGCTCCAGGAGTCCAGTCAAAGAGAGAGGAGGGATTCTATAAGCAAGTGCATCAGGATCATAATGGGGAAACACTCAGGGACGACCAAACCAAACTAGAGGGAACTCATGAAAGTTGAATCAATGGCTGTGGAGCCTACATGGGACTGGACTAGGCCCTCTGCATAGTGAGACAGTTGTGTAGCATGATCTGTTTAAGGGGCCCCCTGGCAGTAGAATCAGAATCCATCCCTGGTGCATGAGCTGGCTTTGTGGAGCCCACTACCTATGATGGGACACCTGCTGCCTACTTGAGGCAGGGGGAGGGGCTTGGATTTGCCTCTACTGAATGTGCCTCCCCATGGGAGGCCTTGCCTTCTTGTGGGAGGGAGTGGGGTATAGGTTGGGAGGGGAGGCTGGGGGAGCTGGAGGAGGGAAGAGGGGGATCTTTGGTGTGTAAAATGAATGAAAACATTTTCTTAATTAAAAAAAATCAGACTAAGAGAACGTGAGTAGAAACACTCAGAAACAAAAAATATTCTGAAATTTAAAGAACAGTTTTTAAATAGGCATTTTTTCCTTTTATTGAAAATAGTTTTTTTTTTCACATAATATAGGCTGATTATAGTTTCCCCTCCCTCTACTCCTCCCAGTTCCTCCCCACCTCACCTCCCATCCGAATTGACCCACCGTCTGTCTCCTGTTAGATAACAAACAGGTTTCTAAGGGCTAATGGGATAATAACAAAATATAAGATAAAACAAATGAACACATAGAAATTGGACAAATCAAACAAACAAGGGAAAGAGCTCAAGAGAAGGCACAAGAAACAGAGACCCACTCAATCACACACTCAGGAGTCCCATGAGTACACGAAACTAGAAGCCATAATATATTCAAAGGACTTGTAAGGTAAAAAGAGAAGGAATATAAATATACTTGTATATATTTATTTTATAATATATAATAAAAAATAAGCTAAAACTTAAAACAACCTTTAAAAAAGGGAAATCCCTGACATGGGACAAGAAACCACCAGAGATGCTCTTGAGTTCACTTTCTCTTGTCCATCTACTGCTGGGCATGCAGCGTCCCCAGTGAGACCCCCTTGGAGAAAACTGAATTTTTATTTGCAAGCGGTTATCAATTGGAGATAGCTTCTGGGTTAGGGATGGGGGCTTGTGTCTTCTCCTTTCAGCTCTAGGACTCCAGCTGGGTCAGACCCGTGCAGGTCCTGCGCATGCTGCCTCCATCTCTAGGAGTTTACATGTGTGTTGATCATGTTGATTTAGAAGGCCTTGTTTCCTTGATGTCTTCCAGCCCCCCTGGCTCTTGGCCTCTTTCTGCCTAGGGAACTCCCTTTCTGGCCTCAGGATTTCCATCATGCCACTCTGCCCAGCTTTTTCAAATGTGGACTTTAGGAGATGAACTCAGAAGCTCATGCTCACTAAAGCTAGCGTTTTAGTGACTGAGCTAGCACCCTAGCCCAGTCTTGTTTATAGTAATCCACAATATTGAATAGTTGTTTTTAAATGGTATTCTCCCACAAGGGGGCACTGGGCCATCAACTGAGGAAACTGGGGAGCCCTAGAAGCGAGGTCTTATGGGAGCAGTGTATTAAGGGTAAACAACGTAATTCCACTGCCATATGGAGAAACCATTTTCAGAGTGGATAGATACTTTGTGGCATTGTTATTCCTTGGTAATTAATAATGTAAAGGCTTATATTTGAATTTCAGGATAAAATAGTGGGTTGGAGGCTACTTCTGTGACAGCCAGGAAGGAAAAAATGTAGAATACTGCTCACAAAAAGTTTGTTTCATCCTCTGCATGGGACTGGAAAAAGCTGTCCAGTAAGCAAATCCACATAAAAAATCCAGAGGAGATACACAGCAAACAGATTCAAACATTAGAACACAGGAGCATAGGAAAATGAAAAGGCAAGGCAATCTAACTCCATTGTGTTGAACTTACAGACATGGACATGGGTAAAATGCCAGGTGACGATGTTAAAACTTTCCCGGGGAAAAAGTATCAGTGACCTGAAAGAGCAGACAAGCAGATTAACTGAATACAGACCCTAGAGAGGAAAATCAACAACACGGGGGAAAGAATGGATGAAAAACATGAGCAACATGGAGGAGGAATTCAGCAAGGAAATGAGTTTTGTTATTTTTAAGAAAAATGTTGAAAATGAAAAACTCAAGAGTCAAATAACAGTGGAGGGGGATGGAGAGAGAATTCAGCATAGAAGACCAAATACTATTGCAGAAAATCTGAGTTGGGGTCTCAGTACCCATGTCAGCTCACAACTTCTTGTAACTCCAAGTCCAAAGGACCCAGCATCTTTGGGCATTGCACTCAAACATATGTACACTTATAGTATTCAGGTTCTCTTGAGGAACAGAGCTTATAGAATGAACATACATATGTTTGATGGTTGAACATATATATGGTTTATGAAAGTGGCTTACAGGCTGAGTTCCAACAATGTCTGTCTACCAAGGGAAGATCCAAGAACCCAGTAGCTGTTCATGAGGATGAATGTCTCAGTGGGTCTTCAGTACATGCCAGCATCCTGAAGAAGTAGGCTCTAATGCCAGTGAAGGAATGAACTTGCCAGCAAGAGCACGGGCAAACTGGCAAAGAGCAAGCCCTTCTTTCTTCCATGTCTTTATATAGGCTGCCACCACAAAGTGTGGCCCAGATTAAAATTGTACCTAACCACCTCAAAAGACTTAGATTAAAAGTCGGTCTTCCAACCCCAAGTGATTTAATTAAGAAAAAAAAAAAACCCTCACAGGTGTATCCAGTCACTTGGTTTTAGTTAATTCCAGTTGTAGTCAAGTTGACAACCAAGAATATCTATCACACTTATTTAGAGGTAAAGATAAAATCTGGGGCTGGAGAGATGGCTCAGCAGTTTAGAGTACTTGCTTCCCTTACAGAGGACCTGGGTTCTATTTCCAGCACCCACATGGAGGCTTTAATCCCAGCACTCAGGAGGCAGAGCCAGGCAGATCTCTGTGTGTTCGAGGGCCGCCTGGTCTACAGAGCGAGATCCAGGACAGGCACCAAAACTACACTGTGGTGGTATTGTGTTCCCCAAAATATTGTGTATGCTAATAAACTTATCTGGGGTCAGAGAACAGGACAGCCACAATATTAAACATAGAGGTTAGGCAGTGGTAGCATACGCCTTTAATCCTAGCATTCCAGAGACAGAAATCCCTCTGGATCTCTGTGAGTTCAAGGCCACATTGGAAACGGCCAGGCACGGTGATACACACCTTTAATCCCAGAAAGCCACACCTTTAATCCCAGGGAGTGGTGGTAGAAAGCAGAAAGGTATATAAAGCGTGAGGACCAGAAACTAGAGGCTTTTTGCCCTGGAGAGGCTTTTGCCCTGGAGAAGCCTTTGGCCTGGAGAAGCATTTTGGCCTGGTTAAGCATTCAGGCTTCTAGCAGCAGTTCAGCTGAGAGTCATTTGGATATGAGGACATAGAGGCTTCCAGTCTGAGGAAGCAAGACCAGCTGAGGATCCGGCAAGGTGAGATAGCTGTGGCTTGTTCTGTTTCTCTGACCATCCAGCATTTCACCCCAATACCTGGCCTCAGGTTTGATTTTATTAATAAGACCTTCTAAGATTCATGCTACACTACACAGAGAAACCCTGTCTTGAAAAACTAAAAACCAAACAAAACAAAACATAATTCCAGTTCCATGGGGTCCAACTCCCTCTTCCATCCTCCATGGGCACCATGTGTACATACATGCAGACAAAACATTCATGCACGTTAAATAAATGAATCTAAGGGTTTTTTTTTAACTAAAATCTAAAAACAAAAAGAGAGCATAGAAAGTGACACCAACAAATCAGAAGAAAGAGTACCACCAAGAGAACACAGGGCTGATGGAAGGCAGTGTTCAAATATCAATAAGGAAACATAGCATCCAAGAACTCCAAAATATGATCGAAAGACAAAACCTAAGAATCCATAAGATAGAGGAAGGAGCCAAGTTAACCTGTAAAACGGAGAGAATCAACTTAAGGAAGTTATGGCAGAAATTTCTTCAAATCTAGAGAAAAAATGTTCAAATACAAGAAAGCCTATAAAATACAAAATAGACATAACTAGAGAAGAACTTTTACATTTTTGTAATCAAGATGTCAGAAATATAAAGCAAACAAACAATATTAAAAAGCTCTAAGGCAGTGACGCCAACTCACCTACTGTCTTCTTTAGGGTTTCTAGTGCTTCGATGAAACACCATGACCAAAAAGCAAACTAGGGAGGAAAGAGTTTATGTGGCTTACACTTCCACATCATTGTTCATCATCAAAGGACAGGACAGGAACTCAAATAGGGCAGGAATCTGGAGGCAGGAGCAGATACAGAGGCCATGGAGGGGTGCTGCTTACTGACTTGCTCCCCTTGGCTTGCTTGCTCAGCCTGATTTCTTGTAGAACCCAGGAACACCAGCCAAGGGGTGGCCCTACCTGCAATCGATTGGGTCCTCCCACATCAATTACTAAGCTTGATCTTATAGAGGCATTTTCTCAATTGAGGCTCCATTCTCTTAGAAGCTTGTGTCAAGTTGACATAAAAGTAGCCAGCACAACTGCCCCCAGTTGACACACAAATACCTCACTGTTAAGCCACAACCTTTCCTTTCTTCACCATTCCCAAGATCACACATTAATATTAATACAATATAAAACATTTTAAAAACTTTAAAAGTCTCACAGTCTTTACAAACTCAAACATTAAAATTCAGTCTCTTTAAAAATCCAAACTCTCAGCCGGGCGTTGGTGGCGCACGCCTTTAATCCCAGCACTCGGGAGGCAGAGGCAGGCGGATCTCTGTGA
>CABHPH010136116.1:0-31262 GCA_902168325.1 Peromyscus nudipes
GCGCATTTTAAATTAGACTTCATCATCTGGGCTGACAATGTTCCCCAAGGGCCATAGTCTGTCTAGTAAAAAGCCAACATCAGGTGTGAGAAGCAGTTTTGAGTTGTTGGTCAGGATTATCCAAGAGACTTCTAAAATACTATAGGCTGTTGCTGTTGGCCTTGGTTGTTTCCAAGTGATTGAAGGAAGGGGCATCCCAATTGCTCAAGACACCATGTACTTCAGTTACAGAACCCAGAGGAGGAGAACTGGAGCTTACCTGAAAGCCAATAGTCCTGTCCAGCTATGATGTCTATGAACCGTAACAATGACCAGGATAGTTAGATAACCCTAATGCTTCAGTAGTGGCACACATGCCTTGGCTGTAACCAATAGCTCTCTAATTGGACTAAAAACACACTGAACAAGAGGGAAATAATGCCAGACACTGGAAACCTAGCCAACTACCAGGGCTAGCGAAGCCATAGATAGGTTCTTCTAAGAGAAGAACTTCTAAATCAACATAATCCCTAACTACATTCTGAATGTTTATCCATAGACAACAGTCATTCTCACCCCTCATCAAATAAACTTTGCAACAGACAGAGAACACTATAGAAAAGCATAACCAATCAAAATGCAGCAAACAAGAGATCTTGTGATTCCCAGTATTAACTGAGACACCTACAGCACAATTCCTGCACCTATGGCTCAGGGTTATTAAGGAAGAGGGGGTAGAAATATTGTAAGAGCAAAGCAATAAGAAGTTTGCAGAGAGATTGTATCTCCTAGAAATGTCAGAGAAACTATAACCATGGGGTCTCATCAATACGATTGCCAAACAAGACCTGAACAATGCCAAAACCAACAGATATGGTAAGATGGAAAGAGTAATGTGGTGGTATTGTGTTCCCCAAAATATTGTGCACCCTAATAAACTTATCTGGGGTCAGAGACAGAACAGCCATAATATTAAACATAGAGGATAGGCAGGGGTAGCACACGCCTTTAATTCCAGCACTTGGGAGGCAGAGCTAGGCAGAAATCCATGTGTTCAAGGATGCAGCCAAGCTTGGTGACTCACGCCTTTAATCCCAGAAAGCGAGCCTTTAATCCCAGGGAGTGGTGGTAGAAAGCAGAAAGGTATATAAGGCGTGAGGACCAGAAACTAGAAGCATTTGGCTGGTTAAGCTTTTAGGTTTTGAGCAGCACAGTTCAGCTGAGAGCCATTCGGATATGAGGACACAGAGGCTTCCAGTCTGAGGAAACAAGATCAGCTGAAAAGTTGGCCAGGTGAGGTGGCTGTGGCTTGTTCTATCTCTCTGATCTTCCAGTGTTCACCCCAATACCTGGCTCAGGTTTGATTTTATTAGTAAGACCATTTAAGATTCCTGCTACAGAGAAATGCTTGTGAGGCCTCAACACTAGACAAAGAACTACAGGTAACTAAGGAATGCCAAGCACAGGAAACAGTCTTTCTATGGAAGAAACCCCCTCCATTGTTTACCTAATACCAAGTGGTTAGCCCTGAAATTAAATACACACAAGTAGCATTATATGGACTGAACAGGTTGTATTATATATTTAAGAGTGAATGTATCTACACACACACACACACACACACACACACATACACACACACACACACATATATAAAGATTATATAACAATTAAAGAAAAGATGACCATTCATTTGAGAGAGGTCAAGGGCAGGACCAAGGAGGAAAGGGAAGTCAAAGGGACCATCTCTTGTTCTCAGAGTCAGCTCTATAAAAACACAACAAATTACCAACATAGTTTATATTACAATGCTTAATGGACAAAAGCGAAGATAACTGAGATGAATGGGGAGGACATATCTAAGGTGGTTGTCTCCACATTTACTACTGACAGTGGGGCATCTGAGAACCCAGACGTTGTCACAGAGTGGCAGAGTCTTCCCTATGGCAATCCAACATGTTGCTGGGCAAATATTGTTATAACTTACTGCAGGTTCATGGAAAGGAGCTAACACAAAATTACCTTTCATATGAGCTTATTAGGAAATATAGCATCACAGTCATGGGTAGCCATGGTTGGACCCTGAAGTGGGAAAATATTAGGAGAGAAATAGTGTAATACCAGAGGCAGAATGATGGGTCTTAAAGGGAGGGCTTTCATTTCTTGGAAAGGAGCTTCATTAGCAGAGACAGCAGCTGTGTGTTGCATGGTGGGTGTGATGAAGGAAAAGAGCCTTCAATTCCAGAGGACAATATGTGGTTATTAATCACAGATCTTTGGGGGAGACACAGCTACATACTGTACGTTACAGCCTGATCTAACCTTCATGCAGGGGTCACAAGGCAGGGCAGTGCTGGATGAAAGCAAAATTACAATCCATGGTTGTTTTGGCCTAGGGATTAGAGGTTTGGGTTGTTCGCAACAGCAAATAGGGTGGAGAGAATCGAGAACTGAACTCTCCATGAGAATACGAGGTCACAGCACCTGTCCTATCTACTGTGCAGGGAGAAAGACATTGTTAGGCCATGGCTAGGTTTCTGAGACAGCAAAAAGAGCAGTTAAGGGTCTGAAACCTAACGGTTATATGTGGCATCAGATCAGGGTAACACACTTTTTTCCCCACTAAACTGGCTGTTTAGTGTCTATGGCTATTTTATAATGTTTCCTATTTTACTATTATCAGCTGTTATAATCTGAATGTCTCCCAAAGACCATGAGAACTGAAGGCTTGCTCTACAGCTCATCAGACAACTGTGAAACCTTGAGTAAGTGAGCACAGGGGAAGGAAGTTAGGTCATTGGGACATGGCCATGCAGGGGTTAACAGAAGCCTGCCCCTTCCTCTCTCTTCCAGCTTCCTTGAAGTTGGCATTGACCTCCACTGTGTGCTGCCTGCTGTGATACACTGAGCAGCCATGGCTCACACACAGAACAGCCAAGTGACTATTGTCTGAAACTTTGGAACACTGAGGCCAAAGAGAAAAGCCTTTTCTGAGTTTAAGTTTGGTTAACCTGAGTGCTTTGTTATGGTAACAGAAACTTGACTAACACACTAGTTCACTGGTTCTAGAGATATTACAAGACGATATTGTTAGTACTCATTAACTGCATAAAATCCAGCTAGGACCGCCAGTGGCTTCACGGCATTCTTAATCAGGGGGCCATCTCTGCAGACAATGCCACCTGTAGTAGCATCTTTTCTAACTTCCCTGGATTCCCTGGAAAAGCAATCATGAAAGTGGCTCCCGAAATTTAAGGCCTCGGGCGTCATGTATGGAATGAGGACATTTTCTGCTGAATTTTTAAACACAGTTCGTGGGGCTCCCTATAGTCTGAATGAGATTCATGCTGAGATCTTATTTTTTTTCTTCTCAAATAAGTTAAGAGCTGGCATGGCAGATAATGAGGACACTTTAACATGCACAACAAGGAGGAAGTTAATGTCTCTGGCTGACATTATCTCCTACAGAGAGGAATATAGCAGAAATGAAAGATTCCATTCTGTACTTCTGTATAAATTTTATTCAGGAGGGAAAATATTACAAGGGGCAAAATTAAACTTTCCTGGTGATTTTTAAAAAATTATTTCTTACTAAGTATATTCTAATTTTGAATATGCAGGGGGAAATGAAGACATTTTCTGTTGTTTGTAGGTGACATCCAACAAAGCCATTTTCTGATGATATTGTCCGACTTGCTTGTCAAACCTTAGCAGAGGGTCACCTGACACCTTCTAGTCGATTCTCTTTGAGCATGAAGGCTTGAAAGAAGAGCTTGTCACAAAACACAAAGTCCCTTTCTGTACTGCCTGGTCTCAGTGAGGTACTGTAAATAAAACATGGATGAACTAAAACTCAGGCAGACAGATCTTTGGGGATGATCTGGAAGAAATCTGGATAAACAAAGAATCGCTTCTGGGAACCTGGTAGGACACATCACTCTACCCTATCCTAAGCATCATCCACAGAGAAATGGCGGGGACACAAACAGGGAGCTGTACCACACAGCAGCTCCTGCCCCCTTGAGATCAGATGTTTACACAAATCAAAGGAAACACACGTGAACAACAAGTAGCTGTGTGGTGTGGAGTCCTGAAGATACTGTTCGTCAGAGCCTTGTTTTGTTTAAGTCTATGAGGTTGCTGAGCCTTCTAAAGTCCTGATGTTATGCATAGGGTTCAAGTTCCCGTCTAAAAACCTCCTTTAAGTCTGGACTGCTTCTCTCTTCCTCCCTGTCCTTCTCAATGCACTTTGCTAAATATTGTCACATGTGAAATGGTTGAGTCTCACAACACAACACATCATTTTGAGTTTCATTGAAGTCTGTTTCTGAAAACAACAAATAAGTAGCATTTTACTGTTCATTAGAGCACTGCCTTTTCGAATTATGTGACCTAGTATGCTTTTTTTTTAAATTTTGGTGAGTGTATGAATATGGTGCATGTGTATGATGTGTGCACGTGTGTACGTAATAATGTGCGTGCTTGCAGAGAACACAGAAAGATTGTGTGTCCTGCACCATCACTTGCCTTGCTCCTGAGACCAGATCTCTCACTGAAATGGGAGTGAGGCTGGCTAACAGCCAGCAAGACACAACAATCTCTCTGCCTACTCTCTTCAGTGTTGGGGTTACATGTACTGCAAGGCCACACTCAGCCTTTTACAGGGGTTGCTGGGGATCCAAATGCAGGTCTCCATGCTTGTACAGCAAACACTTTTACCCACTGAGCCCTCTCTGCAGCTTCATCCTTGTCTCTTAAATGGGTCTGCTTGCTTTTCAGAGCTGTTGTGAAGAAAATAAGCAAAAGTATATAAAATGCCCAACTAGCAAGTGATTGGCAAATGTTCCAGAAAACCAGACCATCATACAGAATTCAAATGTTCCAGTAGGGCCAGATGCCCAGTAAAGTCTGTGAGTTTATTTCAGCTGCTCTCCAAATGAGAAGGAGTGGTATGCTGAAGCATCCCTGTCTGTGTTTCTTGCTTTATATCTATAGAGCTGTCTTGTAGGTACCAGGGTTTATCAGTGAAACGTCTTTTTGTGGTGGGCCATGATGAATTACAACAAATGAGGGGGCTGGATCTATCTTTTACAACCTGTGTGTCCCTTCTTTTCTCACTGTTTGTCAGTCAGTGAACAAAACGAGATCAAATTCAAAGCCTGGAGTCACTTTATAACCTGGTGAAGGGCCTTGTCCCCAAGCTTTCACCCCAGCAAAGCGCAAGTGTGGAAAGCAAAGATGGCCGGCATAGTGACCCTAAGGGGTCTTAATGATTTCGGGACTGGCCCTGTCAACATAGAAAACCTTCCCTCTCACTCTGTCTCTTCCCTAAACCAGAGAACCAGACATTTCCTGAAGCTTACTTACTTTTTATCTGTTAATTGTCAGAAATGGCTTAAGGGATACTCTGCTGAAACTGGAGATTGGGGTTGATAGAGAGAGCTGTGGGTCCCTAGGGTTACAGTCTAGGTAGGCTTACTTTGAATCACCTGCAAATATTATGCTCAAGGGCTGGACCTGCCCTTATGTGGAGAGGCATCAGCAATATCTACCAACTGTCTTATTTTCTTGGGAGAATTTGTTTGTTTAGTGGAGTTCTGTAGCTCATTTCTAAAAGTAGCCAGACAGTTTAAATTTTTATGAGTTTTGCATGTGCGGATAGCTTCCCTTGAATAGTTAAGGAAGGAGGCAGTGTGGGCTAAAGGGAGCTTTTCCTGTGTGTGCAGTGTTGTGGTGGATTAGCATCTTCCTGCTATACTCATGTTTCCCCAAGTTCTGAGAAAGTCCCAATTAGGCCCGGCACATTGTCCTCCGCATATAGACGCCATGTAACAACTCCAGGCAGGTCTGCTGATGTTTGGTGAAGTTTTTGAGTAAGTTTCCCAACCAGAAGGGGTGGAAAAATTCCCACTTCAGCATCCCCACTCCTTCCTCCAGTCCATTGTCAATTCCTACCCCACTGTAAGTAACAATCTGCCAGCTCCAGACCGAGCCAGGGATTGCCAACAGTTTTTTGAACTTGATTCCCAGAAAGTCACCCTGACTAGATGGGAACAATCACTCTGAAACCCCACAGACTTCAGGCAACAAGTCAGAAGTTAGAAGAAAATAGCCTCTTGTATGCCGTACATCTTTGCAAATATAATTCAGATACATCAGATGTGAGCACCAGATAGGAGGAATAGCATTAATGAAGTCGTCGTCGGCATGCCTTTTGATACAATAAAAAAGATCCTGCTGAACTGATTCCCCCTCCCCTGAGTCATTATGTTATTCTTGGCACTGGGACGTGCACAGACAAACAGAAAACCCCCAGAACATTCTGCTCTTCTTTGCCAGAATTCTCTCCCATTTGTTCATCCAGGGTTTCAGTCATCCTCTGCTGAACTATTACAAACTATCCTGGTCCCTGGAGACATTTAAATAAGTTGTCATGATACTTGCCTTTTAAAGAAAGTGAGGAACTAGATAATAAAATAAATTAGGGAGCACGGGGTATCCTCCTGTTTAGCATGCATGAGGTCCTGAGTTCAATCCTCAGCACACATACAAAAGCAACGATGCCACTTGTGTGTTGCATGATGAAATAGTCCGAGGGGTGAGACTTCTTGCTAGAGACTTCGGCTGAGAACTCCACAAGAAGGAAGGTGTTCTGTAAGTGTCTTAACACACCAAGAGGATGGCTGGGGCAAAGGCTCTGAGGTGGGAGCAAGTTTGCACATAGAAGGGTTAGGACAAAGTCAAGTGTAACAGGAACATAAACAATGAGCAGTAAGGAATGAAGTAAAGGAAGGTCAGGCAGGTGCCAAAGAGGCAGGGCCTGTGTGAGCCAGGTGAGGAGATGACCCTGAACTTGGCTGTCTATGGAGACCAGACTTTAAAAGGCAATAGTGGAGGCAGGAAGGGCCATGTGTAAAGTGGCTGTTGTAGTTTGCATAAGAGCTGGTAAACTGGACCAAGGAAGCAGAAAGACAGAAAGACATTACACGAATTTGAGATGCAGTTTTGCTATTGTATAAAGCAGTGGCTTTTAGACACGAATTTGAGATGCAGTTTTGCTACTGTATAAAGCAGTGGCTTTTAGACACGAATTTGAGATGCAGTTTTGCTATTGTGTAAAGCAGTGGCTTTTAGAGTGGCAGTGTTTGTGGTGATTCCCCTGCAGACTCTACAGCAGGCAGGGAAAAAAATCAATCCATGAAGAAGAGACAAGAATGGAACTCGGCTCAACCCGATTTTATTGTAACTGGAGTTGGACCAGGACTTCTAGAGTCTGGCCCAGATATTTCACTTTAGCCATATTTAAACACAGACACAGCACAATTTTTTGAAAAAAGTATTCAGATAACAGTTAACTCAGTTAATAGTTTACGTTGAGATTCTCAGACATGTTTACATTGAGATTCCTCACAAAGCCCATGTGATTTCTTTCACAAGAATGGGTACTGTTGACTCAGATAATGCCCAAGATTTAGGTTCTATGGAGTTTGACTGAGGTAAACATAATGCCTGTGGGTGTTGGGATTGGCCCGGCCCTAAGATAACATAGAAGTCACTTAGGCTGTTGTAAGGCACAAGTGACCTCATGAGAGTGGTTTTTTTTTTTTTTTTGGTTTTTCGAGACAAGGTTTCTCTGTGTAGCTTTGCACCTTTCCTGGAACTCACTTGGTAGCCCAGGCTGGCCTCAAACTCACAGAGATCCGCCTGGCTTTGCCTCCCGAGTGCTGGCATTAAAGGCGTGCGCCACCACCGCCCGGCTAAGAGTGGGTTTTATGATCTAAAAACAATGCTTAAGATTTAGGGGGAAAGGTCTGGGATAAGTAAAAACATAAATTCTGGGAGATACAGACAGAGCCTGTCTCCTCAGACAGCAAAGGATCACCAGGTTGTAAACTACCTCATTCCTGGCATTCCAGGAAGAGCGGCTGTGAACCTCACTCCACTGAAGAGGTAAGCTGTGTGTTTAACTTTCCTGGCTTCTCCAGGGCTTAGCTGTGTGAACAATGTCTTTTTACTCTCTACAAAAGTTTTCAACTATATCACAAAGTTTGTCTTATTCATTCCCCATTGCCCTCTTCTTCCTCCTCTTGTCCACTCTGCTATTCCCCTTTCTCTCCCAAATAGTCCTGAGAGAGAGACAGAGACAGACAGAGAATTCTACCTTTCCATCCTTCACCCTCAGAATCCCACATGAACAGTATACATTCCTTTTTCTATCATCCGGTAAGAATTACCAGATACTGTGTCCCAGCTGTAGGGCAGGGTGAAAATGTCACACTGAAGGATAAATGTTGGCCACTTCTCCAAGAAAACATTTCCACTGCATCTTCAACATGAAAACCTTCCACTCCAAGAAACCACTTGTAGGAAAGATACTAAAATATTACACAGTAGAAGCACCAAAACAAAGGATTAAAAGTTAATGCTAAGAAAACTATTCAGTAGTTTTAATGTTCTGCTTATAACATGCCCTCACTCGTTAACTTCTGCCCTCTAACTACATCTTATCAACTGTCTTTCCCCCATCTCCACAGCTGCTGGCTGACTACATCTTATCAACAGTCTTTCCCCATCTCCACAGCTGCTGGCTGACTACATCTTATCAACTGTCTTCCCCCATCTCCACAGCCAGCCGAAGATGAAACAGAAGCTCCCCTGTGTGTCTGCTGTGACTAGCACCGCGCCAGGGTGCAGTTTACCCAATGATCTATGCTCCAGACTGAATGGGGTACTCAGGTGTCTTGTATTGGGGGGCTCTAATCCTAGCACCCAGGGGCGGCACCACCCCACTACTTCCTTTCCTTAGGTGGCTCCTTTTCATCCAACCTCTGTTTTCACAACCGAAAATTGAGCAGCTATTCCCATAACCCCAAATTGAATTTAGGATTTCAAAATAAAAATCATAGTGTTCCTCAATGTAAAGCAGACAAGACTTAGGAATCTGTTCTAAACCCCAGGGCTATGTGGTAGAGTGCTTGCCTGACATGCTTGAAGTCATGGGTTCAGCTCCCAGAGCTACAAAGACAGATAGACAAACAAACAAAAACCCCAAACACACAGGGGCCTAGGGAAGATTCTCAGCCCTTTAGAAGACTTGTTCTTCTTGCAGAGGATCTGGGTTCAGTACCGAAAACCCACATGATGGCTCATGACCATCCCCTCTAAAACTCTAGTTCTAGGAGATTCAACACTTCAGGGCGCACCAGGCCCGTACATGGTGCACATACAAGTGTACAGGTAAAACACTCATACACATAAAATAAATAAATAAATCTAAAAACTAACCAAACACACACATATACACATGAGAAACAGAGAGACAGAGAGAGAATTATGAAAATCCAAAGCTAGGTGCAATTTAAAGAGCTTCCTAGAAATGAAGAAAATTGATTTCAAATTCCTGTGTAAATTCTTTGAGGAGTAATGATCATTTTCTTCCCTTTTTATTGGAAAGTAAATCTTTCCTGTAGACATTCCCCTCTTTCTATGGATTTTACAATAAAATTCTATCTGTTATTTTCTGCTTTCATAATTCATAATATGGCCCATTCTTGACTCACAAGCCCATGGTTCATTTGGACAAAAATATCTGGAAATTATGCCCATGTTGTTTATAACCTACAGTGAAGAAGGTGGCCAGGGTGTCATTTTTTTGCCCATTGTCCTGATGCCTGAGTCCAGACCAGACCATGGCAGGGCCTGGCAAAAGAGTCCAGAATTGTTTCTCGAAATTTCTCTGGAAGAGGTTTCTCTAGAAATCTATTTGACTGAAAATATGTTGTCATTTTTAATGACTTACCATTCTGAGAGATGTGGCTAGGAAACACAGGGCTGTGTGTTGAAAACTTCATGTTATTGGTAGTTGATTAAATAATGCATCTAGCTGTTTCTAGCATGGAATTTGACTTTTTTGGAAAAGCAACCTTGTGACTCTCAAACCTATTTAACTTGCAGAGCTATTGAAAGTCATAATATAAAATGATTAAAATATGAAATTCAAAATAATTTGGTTCTTAATTGGGTAGTTGGTATTAAAGTCTTATGCAGAGGGAGCTTATGAAAAATAAAATATAGGGTTGAAAAGAATTCCGTTGATAAATTTAAGTTGTGTCAACACCTTTTGGGCAGAACACCGTAAGTAAGATAGTCATTGTCTGTTATTCAGACACAGTGCTGAGAACAGCCTGCATTAATGGCTGTGTCTAGGGCATCCCCATTTGAGCAAGGAAATATACCAGGACCCCTGAGCTCTGTCCCAGTGAGCTGTAAGCACATCTGTGGCATTCGCCCAGAAGTTCTCGACAGAAGTCACTCTGTGAACTCATTTGCAATGGTTTGTTTGACTGAGCATCTCCTGTGTTCTAAACTGCTTCAGTTTGATGAGCCCATGGGGCGAGCAAGCACCTTGTGCCTGGCTTGTCGTTCTATTTTCATTTTGGGAGTTTATTCATTTTATTATCTTGTATGTGTAAGTGTTTTGCTTATATGTATGCACGTGCACAACATGCATGCCTGGTTCCTGTGAAGACCAGAAGAGGCCATCCCGTCTCCTGGACTAGACTGTTGTGATCCACTATGTCAGTACAGGGAATTGAACCCCAGTGCTCTGCAAGATCAGCATGTGCTCTTAATCACTGATCCATCTCTCTAGCCTACAACTCTCTTTTTCATAAGCAGTCAGGGAGAATTGGTGTCAGACTCCTTGGATAAATGTGTCACCAGGAAATATGGTAATGCTGAAAAAAAAAAGCAAATTAGGAAGTGATGAATGGAAGAATTTTATAAGCTCAGTTCCTAAGAAAGCATTTCAGAAACGGCCTTTTTAAATTTTTCCATTATTGCAAAGCAAACAATAAATGGAGGTATAAACACTCTTTTCAAAGAGTCTTTGAGCTGAGACAATAGAAAAATAGGTCAGGGAACTGATGTATTTGCATAATATTCACTTTGAAAGCTTATAGGCTTTAACCTTGACTAAACTACAGCTGTAGGAACAGGTCCTTTAGAATCAAGAAAAGTAGCAATGTGTTTCTAAGCAGGTGGTCTTCCATGCCTTATGTCATGGAATTAGGGCCCTCAGTAAGTCTGTGGCAGCCGCTCCAGCACTGTGTCTGAAGGAGGGGCCTTTGTCATTTACCGTCTACTTGTAATTATTGTATTGTGTGATGAAATACTTAAGACTGGCTAAATATTTAGAGATCACATCTAACACAGGGAACCAGAAGAAAGACTGGAGTTCTAAAGTTCCCTGAAGCTCATTCCCCCACGGCATAAGGACTCTGTCGAGGCCCCGCCTCCTAAAGGACTTAACCTCTCAACATTGCTGCACCGAGACCCAAGTGCCCGGCACATGAGGCTTTGGGGGAATGGCGAATGTTTAAAGCATAGTACTAACTGGGTAGGTTACTGTCTTAGGCATGTTACCTAAGCTTTCCGTTGCATGCAAACTGTGGAGCGGAGGCAGTAGCAGCTGGAGGTAGCATTCACACATACAGACCGAGGAAGCAAAGTGTAGAGGTACCCAGCATGATAATCAGAGCTGGCTACTTTCCTGGTCAGCGTCCCTCAAGGGCAGCAACACAGGCCCTAGAGTTGTCCCCACCACCCACCCAGAACTTGTGCTCTATGGTTATTTTTACATTTTTGATTACCCCTCTATATATAGAAAGAAGTTAGTACCAGGTCAAATAAAATTAAGTTAATATAAGTTTGAATTAGTATTATTGCCTTCCTTTATTTTTGTACTCTTTCAAGAGGTTTCATCATGAAACACTGGCTTATCTGCCTTCCATGGAATTCAGCATTCGTGATGGATTTCCAGTCCAAATCGCTTTCCTAAGCCATGAACTGACAGGCCAAAGGGCTGGACCTGTCCACAAGCCCTGAAGAGCAGCAGAGTGGTTTCTCTGCATCTGAAGTCCATGTCCGCACTTGGAGATGGCTTCCTTCTTCCTGTCTGGGACCCTGAGAATTATAGCAGCTCTCCAAGATCTGGCCATTTCAAGGCAAACAGGCCTAGCAGAGTTGAAGGTGGCTGATCCAGCCTTCCGTGTCTGCTACAGCTCAAGTCTCTTCCGATGGTGAGAACATCAAACCCTCTGCCCCACAAGGGCTGCGTCATCCTGCCGTATCACCCTGTCAAATGGATTTGGGCATCTGCATTTCCATCAAGGCTCTTCATAAGACTGATCAGTCTGTCATTGTCTAACATGCTTGCCATGGGCAACAGACTTTGCCCTCCATTGCTTTCCTAGCACCCTTTTAAAAAATTGGATGCTAGACTAGCCTGAACGTTGACTATTAGTATTTTGGAGGCAATTCTGATTTCAAGCATATATTTGATTTTCCTCAAAGTGTAATTTCAATTTGATAAGCTTACTAAATAGTGTTCTAATTACATTCTTTGATTATTTTTTCACACAGAAAGTATAATGTATAATATGTAATCTAGTTCAACACAATATGCATAGATATAGATATAGATATAGACATAATGATATAGCTATACATGATATAGATATAGATACATATGTAAAGATGGGGCGAAACATGCTTTTTACCTTTCCTTCCATGCACACATAAAAGTATTTGTAATCCAGGCTAGCACTGGATTCATCGAATATGAACAGGTCATACTGAGACATGCTATGTTTTTTGCAATGCCATTAATTTTTACCTTTATTTATAGTTAGGTTACTAGTTGCAATTAGTGACTATTTTAAATGTTTTATTTAACACCAACAGGCCCTGGAAGTAGATGAATTAAATAATGCTATGTAACCTATTCAGGTTTTTGAATGATTTATGATTGATGTATAAATAGCATCAGAACATTTCAGCTTCAATCTAGACGTGTAACCTACAATTAATGCCTTGAAATAAGAAAAGTATTTTGGTGGTCATGTTTCATTTTAATATGCTAATTTTATATAAAATATGAATCAGGAGAAGGAATTATTTTAGGCATGATCAAGAAAGACAATGTATCAAAAAAAAGGTGGCACAGAAATATTGTTTTGAAGTTCCTCAGAGGCAATTGTCAAATCTATGACTATTCCAATGAGGCTATACCCTCTCTCTCATCACCTGAAATGTCACTGCCAGCAACGCCTACATTTATTAACAACTTCTATAAGCATTTACGTGAGACTCCTAAGGACAAGATGGTAGTTCCTCTGGTGTGGATTCTTACTATTCACAGGTGGAATTTTCAGATCCATTGTAATTTTTTCAAAGGCCCCGTTCTGTGGGACTGTGTCCATTAGCATCCTAAGAATCATTTATTTCTAAGTATAATTGATTTCTAATAGAAGCTATCCTGTAATAATCAGGTGCCTTAGGACATCTGATAAAATTTCTTATATTTTCAAAAGAAACTGGGTTTGTGTTTTGTTTTATAAGCCCCAAAAGTTAAATGCCTCAAAGGGTCCATTTCTCAACATAATTTTAAATGAGTTCTGACTCGTTCCAGCTAGCCCCCTCAAAGCACACCTGGTTATGACCGTTGAAGAGGATTTGGCTGGCAGCTCCGGCTTCATGGTGCTGAGCTGAACACTGTGCAGTTCTCAGACTCATCCACAAACAATCTTCTTTGATCTTCACACGAACCCTGGGAGGTCGGCAGCCAGGGGCCATCATCGCCGTGTAGATATGAATGAATGGAGGGTTGACTTGTTATCAATGACTCAGACTAAGCAGCCCCGAATGATTGTATCAGCATACATGTTTTCATGCATTTCAGATTGCTACTGAGATTGTTAATTAAGAGTCTTTAATTTATCCCTCTCCCATGATAGAGGTTCTGCTTAGCTGGACTTCCCAAGACTGTGTGTGGAGACGCAGATTTAATCAAAGGCCTTCAGACGAGTGCCTTGTCAGAGCACAAACATTTTGAAATCCCAAGGAAAATACAGTTTAATGCATCCAGTTAAATTGCCTGAGAGGAAATAGTGAATACAGCTTTCTTCAAGTCTTTCCCCTCAGGCCATTCACTAAGAAACTGGTCACTAACTGCTGGTAACAACCCATTTTGGAAGGATTATTGCTATTATTGGCAGTCTGTGGTTTTTGGCAACATTTTGTTAAAGACATGGGAAGGGATGATGCAGCTGGACTTGGGATTTCAGGGAAATTATTCTTTCTCTTGTGCTTAATGGCCTTTTTTTTTATTCCTCTCTAAATGTACCCAGGCTGAGCTGTGTGTGTTGCTGGGGCTTATTATCTACTGCATTTCTTGTTGCATTAAGAAATATGCTCTACACCAGAGTCAGCATTCAAATCAATGGAGCAAAAATATAACATTTATTGTTAGTAAAATGAAATCATGCTGAAAAGGCTGAATGAATGCTTGGCTTAAACTGGATGATAGAAATCCAATCGCTTGCCACAAGCGCTTTCTGGCTGACACACAGGCTCACGCTATTCCTGTCCAGTGATTAATTGGTAAGTGGGAGCAGGCAAATAATCATTGCCGAATGGAGAGTAATAACCAAAGTTGTAATATTGATTTCCCTAACACTATGTGAATTTTCATGCCTAGAGAAGGGCCTGCTCTGGCTATAGCTGGCTGTGCACTGCTCCTCCGCATCTGGTGAGTCCCATTTACTAAAAACAAATGAACAGACAGCTCCGTGGAAGTGCAGGCAAACATCACAGGGTGAAAGAAAGTTCTGGAGAGTTTAAAAAATACTTCAAAATAACAAAATCAAGTCAGAACCCTAAAAAATTATAAGGTTAAAAAATTGGGAATGAATTGAATGCAGATTACACCTATTTTATTCACCGAGGAGATATGATTTTGCTTTTTGGGGAGGACTTGTGTTTCCTCCCATATTTTAATTATCAAAGAAAAAGAAAGAAAGTAAAAAGAAGAAGAAGAAAGATCAGAACATATCATTAGGTCTGCTTCCTAGTGAACCTGACTTTTCTGGGAAATTTCCATCTCTCTCATTTTCTGTGAGGCTTTTGCACCCTGTTTTCTCTCCTAAAGAATGCTAATGAGCTGGAGTGAATGAGATCTATTGGGAGAACAGTGGACTCCAGACTAAAGGTAAAAGGATGATTGATGGTAAGAAATTACCATAAAAGTACAATCAGGACCCGATTTTAAAATGAATTTTTAAGCAGCCTAAGAGACACTCTTTGATTTGCAGTCTGTGGAATGGGTAATGTCTCTTTTGGTGGATAAAGTTTCTCACTGTGTCACTGGAGCTTTTTCTGATCTTTCTGACTGGAAGTAAAACGGAACCAAAGTCTGAAGAGGCTGTTAATGCAGAAAATATCAAACACAATATTCTTAATGTCAAACCCAGGCGTAGCAGGTGAGAAGGAAAAATAAATAGACTATTACTGTTAGTACTGTTGTGTCAGGTTCTCCTCACTAGAAAACGGGTCAAAGTACACTCTTTTTAGTTGTTGTTGTTGTTGATTTTTTTATTTTGATGAAAACTTGATTACATACTGGGAAAAACCCACAAAGCTTAGGCTGGTGTCAGGTTTTAATCTTTGTTAGGTACATAAAATGTTCCAACTAAAACATTAAAGCAAAAATGTATTTCTTGGGCTACATATTTCCTATATAATTTTTAAGTTTAAATGCATTTTAGACGAATTTTAGATTTACAGAAAGTGGCCAAATTCTTACTGCATTCCTACACCACTAATAGCTCGCTCCATTGCTGATACTTTTTATTACTGTCAGAGTGATCAAGTTCAGCTGATAAAATGCAGGTGACCCCGTGAAACCTGAATTTCAGTTAGGCAACAAAGTGGCTTTCGGTATTCAAATGACCCAGACAGCTGCAGGAGCTGAGCCTGTTGGCCACAGTGAAGGAAGCAGGCAGGCCACCTGAAGGCTGTATGTCACCAGAAGCTAGCTCATTTCTTCCTCATGCCAGGCTTCCATCCCTTGATCCTGTGAAGGATAGTGTATCTCACGTAGCCATCATGTCTCCTTCGCTTCCTTTGGTGTGTGGCAGTTTCTAAACCTTTCCATTTGCTCACTGGCAACTATGCTGATAAACACTCACTAGATGTACTTAGAATCCAAATGGTTTTTATTTAATGGGTTCAGAAGCTGCTACTCCATTCATCATTTTAGTAGGATGTCTGCCCGACCATAGACTACAGCACAGCAGCCAACCTTCAGTGTGAGTCAACAATTGTCACCTTGACTTTGGAAAACACACGTCCAGCAGCAGCTTACCCATGTGCCCAGGCTTATCACTGGACTGGAAATACCACACTCATCTGAACATTATAGTGAAGATTTTAATATAAAAATTGCTGCTGAAACCTTGCAAATCATGTTTTTCTTTTGACTCGTTTAATCTTTCATTCCGTTGTCTTTTTCTATTTGACACTCTTGCTTTAAAAAAAAAGATGCTCAAAATATATTCTTGTTTTTTTTAAAATAAACTTTGTACTTATGTACTTATGGCCATAAGCACAAAAAAGAAAAGGAAAAAAAAGCCCTCAAAAACAGAAGCAAATAAACAAAACTTCAAAGACACTTGGGGCTAATCCTACACACACACACACACACACACACACACACACACACACGCACTACTTGAAGTTTCCAGCTTCGCAAATGAGGTTGATTCGTTAAGATCCCCACTTGAAAGTGTTAAACGCTACGGAAATCTTCAGCGTTGCAGACAGCTGCTCCGCGTGACAGTGTGCATTTCTCCCTGTCTGCTGACAGTCCCTATAATGACTTTAATCATAGATTCTGGAAGCTGAACGGCTAGTGAATTGTAGCAAACTCAGTGGTCAATGCCTGTGTCACTCTTCCGGAGCAGGACTTTCTGAGCATCAAGGAGCTCATTCTTAGAGCCTTCTGGAAGAATGCTGAGTGCGTTGCCTCTCTGTCAATCACATCTGTGGTGCCTGAGCCAAATTATTATTATTTGGCTCAAGACATTGCATTGAAGCATGTTTGTGTGGTATTCTTATCTGTGTACCGTATAAAACTAATGATGATTGTTTATGGAAAGGTGCCTGTCCAATTATTTTTGAAGAAACACAGGAATGCAGAATGACTGGAAGCATCAGGTTTTTGCTGGAGAATGCCTCAGGTAAGAGGAGAATGGCTAGAGGCTATGAGGAATCACAAGAGACAAGTCAGAGTGGTAAATTGGGAAACTGACATATCTCATCTAATATACTTGCTAACTAGGCCTTTAAAAACCTTGACATTTAACTAAGTTTGTGGAAAAGTTATGGGTTTAGTCCTTTTCTCTGGGCTCTAACTCATTAATCCAGTGCATTAAGGTGTTTATCACGAGCACCAACATTAGCAGGTCGGGGAGGGAGGGGTTGAGAGGCAGGTGAGCAGCTGCTCACACAGGCTGTGCCTGGTTCAAAGCCAAGTCAGTCAAAACTGATACTTCAAGTTATTTACCCTTTTGGTACTTCAGGGCTTGCAACGGCATGAAAGGAACCTTTCATTTGGCAGAGGCATTTAAATACAGCTCCCGACAGGCGGGTGCATTTGGAGGTGGGGGTCCTTTCCTGAAATAAACAAGTTTCCAGGGGATTTTAAGTACCTGGAAAGAAGCAGCAACTTCCCAGTACAGTTCCCCACATCAGCATCCAACGCTGATCAAGCTCATGTCATTTAAGGGCATGGTGATGGCTTGTGGCAAGAAGCTCTTTGCCTTTCTAATGTTAGTGTCTCTGAAATAGGTTTAACTTTGTCTGACATTATATATTTTTTAATTTAGAAAGGAGTGAAGGAACAAGACAGAACACGGGTTGTTTATAATCAAAAAGTAACATGGGTTCTCAGAAAGCTTTGCTTACAAGGTGCATGGGAAACACCTGGGCATTCCAGTCAGCATTTTATTCAGTGTGCATCAAAAAAACTTCATTAAGGTAAGGATTCAAAACAGATAGTGACTTGGCTTTTTGCAATTAAAAAATTATCTCCAAAATCAAGCCAAAAGCTGTGCTCATTTTAAATGGCCAGGCCTTTGCTGTCCATTTATTTATATCAAGAACCGATAAAGACATCTAGTGACAGTGTCAGCGTTTTGACCATCTAATAATGTGTGCAAAATTAGTACGCAGAAGCCCCAGGGTGCTACTTTAATTGGCTTTGTTTTCAAGTTATTAAAAACCTTATGGGTGTGTTTCCTTTTTTCTGGCATTCACTTGTGAGCTTGAGACTCGCTCTCTTTTCTGTTGTTTTGAAAGATAAGGATGTTTTGGTGCAGGATTATTAGCTCTGACCTCGTGGTGCCTGAACATTAGTGGTCACATGAAAAATCATTTAAGATGTACATCTTAAAAGGCATCTTTGAATTATTTGTACCAGCTCCTCAATTTTCAATTATTTTCTATCAATTATGATGAAAATCAATATTCAACTCATATTTTGTATGCACTTGGAACATTTTGAGAAAAAAATTCTAGGATATCATTCTTGTCTTTAAAGTTCTAATTTAATGTAGAAGAAGATTATAACATATGAAGGAATAAAAATAATATAAATAAAAATTGTAAGGCTATGAGTTTTAAGTGTAAAGAAATACTAAGTAAAACATATAAATAAATATAAATGTTAAAACTTTTTGTTGTTGTTTGGTTTTTTTTTTTTTTTTGGTCTGAAGGCAGAGGCTTGCACATGTGATCAGCCCTCTTTAAAGCCAAAAGACAGGTCAGAGGCGGTGATAGCTAATGAATTGCCAAGAATAGCCCTTGATGAAGAGAGTGGCATTGGTCTGAGGGATGGAGACTATACTGTGTCCTCAGCATAAAAGACAGGCAACCCTGGACCAATATAGGGTAACTTTAATCCTGGGGATGTCCTAATCAAGACTGATGCTGGTTCCAATCTCATCACTACACATAACAAGTGACAAAGCATGATATGAAGCACCGATTCCCAAGGACTCACCACAGTGAGACTTCAGTGGCAAGATTTACAAAATACAGGAGAGCTGGGGAACAGAGACAGGCATGTCAGGGAAGTCCCAAGAGCCAGTCTTTATGTCCGGTCTGTCAGAAACTGGGTTGAAATGGAGACAGCTCCTATCTGTCCCACATGTGTTGTAAGTGAACAGGGAACTAACCCATGTTATTTTATCGTGTTCTATGAATTGCCTGGATGGGAAGCTTAGGGAAAGGCCTTTGGACACACATGAAGCTGTTCCCCAGGTGGACATAGAAGCCAGGATTACATTTTCAATAATAGTCCTCTTTCAGGACTATGGAAAAGAAGAAAATTGGAATCAGAATATAAAAGGTCTTTGCAAGGACTTCCCATTGCTGATGCTGTAAGGTGACTCTTCCTGTGTTCTGTAACCCGATAGAAGAAAGGTGCTAAGAGATCAGGGCACTGTCAGCTTGGACTTACTAGGGCTCTCAGAAGGGGCTTGGATTGAGGACTCTAATATGGCTATTGTAAGCCCTCTGTGTTAGTCCACTCTATCCTAAGTTAGCATCTGAGGTTCACTGAAGCCCAGCTCTTCCTGTCATCAGAGAGTGGGAAGGAACATGGGGGCACATCTAAGCTTATACTTGGGACAAAGTTAGGCCTGGAAGAGTATCAGCCATTTCCTGAAATGGAGGGCAGGGAAAAGGGGACCACAGAAATGTCTGGCAGTGGCCAGACCTCCACTAACGTGGCACAGACAGTGAGAGCAGGGGGAATTTCCCGGAAGGGTAACTGGAAAGGACAGAGACCCGGAACGCTGACCTGGGTGTCAGAAGGAGGTGTGACCTTGCAACTGGCGGACTTATGGAGCAGCTAGGCTACATTAAACTGTTGCAATGTTGAAATGAGAGAAAGGACTTTCCAGCAAACGTCTGTTGAAGTTGAGTTGTTGTTATTGGCCATGGCAGGCCACGTGTTGTGTTTTGTTGTGAGCAGCCTTTGAAGGTCCATTTGTTGCCGTGGGGGAGTAGAGCCTTCAGGCGATGGAGTCTGGGGGGAGACATTTAGTTTATTGGAGGTGCACCCTCCAAAGTCACTGACTGTAGGACGCTAGCCTCTTGGTCTTTCTCTGGTTTGAGATGTGACTATCTGGACCTCTGTGTTTTCCTGCCATGATGTGCCACCATCTGCTACACTCATCTAAGGCCAAGCCAATGGGTCATCTGGTTCGGACTTTGAACCTCTGAAGATTGGTGCTAAGCAAATCTTTTCTCCCTATAAAGCCAGTTGCTTTGGGCATTTCATTTTAGTAATACAAATTGATTGGAAAATCATGTTAGGGACTTATGTAAGGATGTTAGGTTACAAAGTCATATGAGAAATCCTTACTAAATAAGGTTCCTGAATGTACCCAGTAACATCATGTGTGCCCAGCTAGACCAAGGTATGACCAGGAGGTCATTTTCGGCCAGCTACTTATGCAGATATGGACAAGATTATAGACACATGCAAATATAAATATTTCAAGTGGAAAATAACAAATGAATTTAGTTGGAACGACCCCTGTGTTTCGGCACTGGCAGGAGGAGGTGTCGGCCTCAAATGGTGGGTGCTGCATGTTCTGGTTTTTGCTGTTTTTGTTTGTCTCACAAAATGAGCAGAATCACTGTTGGGCTGACAAACGGTCTGATGGCCTCTCCCTCATGTCTGTGCCTTTACTTTTCTATGGGACTCTTTAGGCTCAGAGAGGAAGTATTGATTTGACAAAATTATAAACCCTGGTGGAATACATGTTTGGAATTGCCTTTCATTTGAAGACATCTGCCTTTAAGACACACTATTGCCCCCAAATCCCTAGCATTGTGCTGGACTTAGGAGGCCACACAGGTAATATTGGTGCTGGGGATTTCACAGAAGGTGGAGTATGTAGACAAATTTCTAAATGGTCTTATTAAATAAAAACCACAGAGCCAAATATAGGGGTGAAAGTCTTAGAGAGATCAGGGAAATAGGAAAAGCCACCAGCCAACCTTACCTCACCAACTCTGCAGCTTCCAAATATGAGTTACTTCCTGTCTACCTTGCTGTGGAATTAAGGCATGTGCCATCACACCTGAGTCTGTTCCCTAGCGTGGCCTTGAACACACAGAGATCCTGCCTACTAAGTGATAGGATTAAGGGCATGTGCTACCACTGCCTGACTTCTTTGTTTACTTATAATAGCTTTCTTTTTCCTCTGATTCTGCAGGCAAACTTTATTTATCAAAGCACAAATAAAATATCACCACATTTCAAAATATCACCACATTTCTCCTTTTGTGTCTAATAAAAATTTTTAAGTTATAACTAATATAAGAAAAACTATATACAATAAGTACAATAACTATATACAATATAGACAAGCAATAAATACATTAACAATGTCTAGACCATTTGCATTTGACAGAACTTGTGGATTGCTTCCAGACTCATATGGTTTGATCAAGGAAGATCCCCTGAGAGGTCTTCAGATGATCCAACACCCAAAATCAGCTTCAAGACAACTGGCTCAGACAATGCAGCATCACAGACTACTCCAGTCAGGACTTGACCATAATTCTTAATGTTCTCAGGATCCCCATAAGATTACCAATGCCCACAACTAGCAGGAAGTAGTATGAGAAGCTATGCCCAAATTCCCAAAATATTGTTTATAAATGTTTATTTTTACTTAAAGGGGGTTGACTATAAAAGCAATCTCTTTCTAAAGAAGAACAGGAGATAGTATAGATATGATAGGATGAAAAGGTAGATTATTGAATCTATTTTTAAAGGGCAACAACTTGTTTGAAATGTTTTACAATGTTATGGATTTTAGTTTATTGACACAAATTTAAAGTTAATTTTGTTATACTGTATGTATATTTTTACTCTTGTTTAAGGTATTATGTTTATACAACTCATTTAAAATTGTAATGTATCATTAAAAATACAGACTGATAGTTAATCATCTATGATAATCAAACTTATATTCATGTTAGTTAAGTTTTCTAGATATACATAGATACATTTCAATTAGGTAGGTAATCTTCAAACACTTCAAAGACGTATAGAATATAGCATTTAAAATATTTTAAAAACTTAGACTTTCCTGGACAGTGAAACACATCTGCTCCTGGCTACACAGATTTACTTTAAAGAGGAAGACACTCCATGTGGAGTTTATCTTCTTCTTGGCAAAATAACCATTTGGACAAGAAACTGTTCTTGCCTGGACTGCTTGACAAAATGTTGTATCACCTGGACATACAGGACCCATAGGAAGGTGACCACTGAATTTTGCAAGATGAGATGGTCCTTCAGGTTCCTGCTTCACAGAGGAGACTGCCAAACATTCCACAGGACACAGAGAAAAGCAACTGAGAGACTCTAAGCATATAGGCTGAAGATGGATGCCCCAACATTACAGAGAAACTTTGGATAACTGTCCAGGCAGGCAGCTGTCTCTGTCATTTCCAGAACTTTTGGAAGTTGCTTACAATGCTCTTCCTGTTTACTTAGGTAATATTATATCTTTCTGGGGTCTTTGATGTAGTTGAAAACTAGATAGTTATAATTTTCCTTGGTTATGACAAAAGATAAATTAGATTTAAAAGTTTAGACTCACAAATATAGGATAGATGATAGAATATTTTCTTTAATTTTGCCAAATACAAATAGACTAGATATTATAACTATAATTCTTGCTTGATAACTGTTTTGTTATATGTAATTTTAATATGTTAAAGTTAAATCCTTCCTTTTGTTTAGACAGAAAAGGGGAAGTGATGGGGGAATATCTTTCTGTACACTGTGAATATATGTTGCTCTGACTGGTTGATAAATAAAGCCATTTGGCCTATGGCAAGGCAGCTTAGAGGAAGGCCAGAAATTCAAAGGGAGAGACAGGAAGAAGGTGGAGGGAGACATCAGTGAGCCACCCAAGGAGCAACATGTAATGGGACACAGGTAAAGCCATGGAACATGTGGCAATACATAGATTAATAGTTATGGGCTAATTTAATGTATAAGAGCTAGCTAGCAAAAAGCTTGAGCCATGGCTGTGCAGTTATAATTAATATAAGCATCTGTGTTACTTGGGGGATGTGAGTGGGAGAGATTTGTCCTGCCCACCAGCAGGCTGGGACACAGGAAATCTTCTGACTATAAGAGTAGATTTAAGGAGGTACAGGGAGACAATAGGGTGTGCAAGAGACTCTAACATGCCACCTACACCCCTAGTAGAATTCAACAGCTGGCAGTGTCCCCAAGCTTCAAGAAGATGTTTTTAAGTTGGTGTGGTAGTTTGGATACAATTAGTCCCCATAAGCTCATTGGGAGTGGCATTATTAGGAGGTGTGACTTTGTTGGAGTAGGTATGACCTAGTTGGAGGAAGTGGGTCACTGTGGGGGTGGGTTTTGAGGTCTCCTATGCTCAAGATATGCCCAGTGTCTCCGTTCACTTCCTGTTGCCTGTGTATCAAGAAGTAAAACTCTCATTTCCTTCTCCAGCACCATGTCTGCCTGAATGCCACTATGTCCCATCATGACAATAATGGACTGAACCTCTGAACTGTAAGCCAGCCCCTATTAAGTGTTTTTCCTTTATAAGAGTTGCTGTGGTCATTGTGTCTCTTCACAACAATAAAAATCAAAACTAAGACAGCTGGAGTTGGGGATGAATGAACTAGAAGGCCAGAATATATGAAGCAATTTTTCCTACTAACAACTGACATTAATCAATAATCATTTCCCTATTAGGCTATTCTTAAGGTGTAAATGCACTAATTAGTTGACAACATCTAGACAAGCTCATTTACTAGGTAGGTGCTGTCATTTTCTCCAGGCATTCCTCAGTCCCAGATCCTTTGCTCCTCTGTTTCTTCTGTAGCAACATTTCCAGTTGTCGTGCAGTCCACTCATCACAGTCTCTGCTCCAGTGTCACCTCCTGAGCGATGATTGTCCCAATCCCTAAACTGTTCTGTGTGTCATCTCCTGAGCCACGGTTGTTCTGATCCCTAAACTGTCCTGTGTGTCGTCTCCTGAGCGATGATTGTCCTGGTTCCTAAACTGTTCTGTAGAGCTCTTTATTTCTTGCTATACTTTATTTTTTGTCATGGGTTGTGACATGAATCTATTACGAGTTGTCTATTTTCTCTCTAGCTTACCAGATGATGTGTGAGGGAGGGGAGCGGCATGGGATGGGACTTTATCTAGTCTGTTTATGGCCATGTTCCCAGCCGCAAAAATAATTCCCTTCCCAGAGAAGTAGCCCAGTGAATGGTTACTGAGTATATCATCTCATTTTATAAGGAAGAAACTGAGGAGAGCTTAAAAAAATGTCTCCAACTCTGAGTCACACATGCAAAATCAAACTTGATATCCAGGAAGTATGGCACTAGATCCCAGTACCCGCTCTGTTCTACATGGAGTGTCTTGTGATTCATCCTTACCTCAGTCCCCAGAGAGAATCAGAGTCACAGTGAGCAGAGAACAGTGCAGGGCAAACACTGTCTATGAATGAGGACCACACAGGACCGCAGCAGGCCTTCCGGGTTCTGGATTTCAGTCTAGACCTCCACACACGTCATTGGCTAAGGCTGGCTCCATTTTCTCCTCCGGTAGGCAGTTGGGCAGACCTGAAAACTACCGACATTTCTATGAGGAAAGGACAGTATGCTCTGCTGGCCAGCATGTTTCTGAACGTCAGCATGGGGCCTTGCAATACTCTGGGTGAAACGCTCAGCCCCCAGTCTCCTGCCTGTGTTCAAGTCACTCACTGCGGAGCACCAATGAGTGTCATGACATCCTGGGAAACTTGGCTGGAGCCTCAGCTTTCCTTTTATTTCTAGCTCACTAATTCAAGAACCAGGGGTGTGGTGGTATTATGTTCCCCAAAATATTGTGTACCCTAATAAATTTATCTGGGGTCAGAGAACAGACAGCCACTAGATACAAAAGATAGAAAATGGTGGCACTCACGCCTTTAATCCTAGCATTCCAGAGACAGAAATCCCTCTGGATCTCTGTGAGTTCAAGGTCACATTGGAAACGGCCAAGCATGGTGACTCACGCCTTTAATCCCAGAAAGTGAGCCTTTAATCCCAGGGAGTGGTGGTAGAAAGGAAAGATATATAAGGCATGAAGACCAGAAACTAGAAGCATTTGGCTGGTTAAGCTTTTAGCTGGTTAAGCTTCAGGCTTTCAAGCAGCAGTTCAGCTGAGAGCCATTGGGATGAGGACACAGAAGCTTCCAGTCTGAGGAAACAAGACCAGCTGAGAAGTTGGCCAGGTGAGGTTAGCTGTGACTTGTTCTGGTTCTCTGATCTTCCAGTTCACCCCAATACCTGGCTCAGGTTTGATTTTATTAATAAGAACTTTTAAGATTCCTGCTACACAGGGGTCTGAAATTTCAAGCTCTGGCTGTGTCCTTATAAGGAAACATGGACAAGCTTCCAGAAAGAACATCTCAGTCTGTCACACCTGCATGTAAGGAACCCTGTGCACTTCAGCCATTTCGGAGTCAAGATCTGAGGAGCAGAAAGTGGTCTGGGACTTGAGACTAGTGTCACAAGCTTTGTGTTGACTTTGAGACTGGAAGGCTGGGTCCGAAGGCCTAGGGTGACCACACTGAGTGGGAGAGACCAATTCCGCCAATGGTAGCTTGTGTGACCAAAGAAAAGGCTGAAACTCAGTCAGATTTAAAGGGAGCGCTCGACCGTCGTGTGTAGGTATGATGGCTAATCTTCGCTGTCGGTATGACTAGATCTAGAATCACCTAGAAGCCTGACTCTGGACATGTCTGCAAGGTTGTTTCCAGAGAGGCTTGACCGAGGCAGAAAGATCTAGCCTGAAAGTGAATGACACAATCCCATAAGCTGCGGCTCTAGATGGAATAAGGAGGAGGAAGGAAGCATTCCTCTCTTCTCTGCTCCCTGACGGTGGATAAGACATGAGCAGCCAGCTCACACTCTTGCCAGTGTGCTTCCCTGCCTTGATGGACTATATCACTTCTTTTAAAAAACTTCTTCATTTTTACTATTTTTAGTGATGTGTCTATGTTTGGGTATGTGTGCCTGAGTGCTGGTGCCTGCAGAGGTCAGAGGTCAGGGGTCAGCTGAAGTTACAGCAAGTTGTGAGCCATATGATGTGGGTGCCGGGAACCGAACTCAGGTACTCTGCAAGAGCGGTACATGCTCCTAACCACTGAGCTATCTCTCCAGCCCCCTATATCACTTCTTAAAGCATGAAGCGAACAAGCATTTCCTTTCTGAAGTTGTTTCCATCAGATGTGTCATCGCAGCCATGAAAACAGACACTGAACTGGGTGGAGCCCTGGCAGAGGTCAGGTCATAAAGTATTGTTAAGATGTTGTCGCCATGACAAAGTCCCCAAGGAAAACATCTTAAAGGAGGGAAGATTTCTCTTGGATGATGGCTTCAGCGGCTTCAGCATACACTGGCAGGCTCCTCTGATTTTGATTCTGTGGTAAGGAAGAGAGGGAGATAGGAAAGCTGCTGGACTCACAGTAGTCAGGAAGCAGGGAGAGCAAAGGAAAGAATCAGGAACAAAATGCACCCTCCAAGGCAGACCCCCATTGACCTCCTTCCTGCAACTGCAGAGAGCCTTCTAATAACCATTCAACTAACGGTGACTAGCCAGGGCTAACCCATGGCTAAAGTTAGCACCCTCTGGATCCAATCATCTCACAAGAGAAGCACGAGACGGGGACTATGTCTTCTATGTCTGAGCTTTCAATATACACACTTTATATTCAAATCACAATGGGTAGGAAGAAGAACCTGGGGGGCATCCTAAGCTGTGTGTGTGTGCTGCCATTGTGCCTGGGATAACCAGCTGTTGGCCTTGGCCTGGGTGGAGAGCATGATTCACAGCACAGAGTCAGTTGAAGTGATACTGAAGTCCAGAGAGTGTTAAAAGAAAGAGGTTGTGTCCATTGTTATTCCCCTCAAATCTCAAAAGAATGCAGATTCTCCTCCTCTTTATAGCTCACTTAGGTTCTTCATTTATCCAACAACAACCACAACAAAATTTGCTCAGTGTCAACTCCACCAGTACTGAGTAACTATCAGCTGAGGTCAATCTACCAAGCCTCGGTGTTCTATCCATGTATTATATAACTCTTTCAAAGACAAAAGCTTTCTTGTTAGATTCTACCCAGATTCTAGAAAGACATGGTTTTCAAATACTTAATATTTTCAAAATAGGGAAAGGTGCTTTTGATTCACTTCAACCCTATCAAAAACATTGAAAAAATTACTGTGAAACTATTTTATATTCAAGAGGCAATAATCATTGTTCAAATGCTGTATACGATTCCCTCTGTCCTACTGAGAGATTTCAAAGTGTGTCTTTCTGGGAAGCACTCTCTATTATATCCTGGTTTAAAAGTGCACAGATTGGTGGCTCTGAAGCCTTTTTTTCTTTAAACATAGCCATTTCCTCTGTGTGCTCTTTACCATTCTGAACCTCTCATTGTAACTGTGCCCACAGGCCCATGCTTCAGAACACTAACAAATGTTGATTCTCCATCTATTGTAGGTCAGTGTGGCTTCACTCAAAGCACAGGAACTTCAAAGAAAACAGAAGAGTCCTGACTCCACTAAGGTGGTCTCTTGATAGACTCACGTATTTGTGAGCACCTATGTACTCTAAGTATTATAAAGCCATATAAGGCCATGTAATGCAATTTGCAGGCTTCAGCCACAATAGGCATCATGCAATGTTGTGTCAGGAAGTTTGTTTAACTAAAATGGATAGAGCATTTTAATCAAGCCTTGTGAAAATACAAAACCCAAGATGACAGCTGGGAGTTCTAGTTCGGGTCATTGAGAAAGATCCAAGTAGTGACTGGGTACCATATAGAACAAGGACAGAGCCCAAGTTGTCCTATTAATGTGTCCTACCAGCAACCACTTTTAGGTGTCCAATGAAAGGTTTCACATGAAACATGGTAATATTTATAATGATAACTACATGGACCTTATTACCCCAGAACTTTCTTGTATGTTTCTATTGTACTAAATTATATCAAGGATATTCTGACAGAATATTTCTTTGTAAATTTTACATGTTATATTTGCACATGTGTTATAACATAATATAAAATTTACATTGAGGTCTGCCTCCTACCTCCATAAAGTTACAGCATTAAAATTATCTTCTCTTGATTAAATGACCTGCATAAGTTAGGAGCCAGCCCTGATAAAGATATCTCATAGTCTAATTCACTGATAATGACCCTAATAATTCCCAGTTACCATTTGAAGGAGGATACCTAACAGGCTAAATGAATTCCTAAAAATGTTAGAAGACAGTATTTGCTAAATCTAGCACAAACCCCATTTGTCTCTACTTTCTTTCTTTCTTTTTTTTCTTTTTTTTTCCTTTGGTTTTTTGAGACAGGGTTTTTCTGTAGCTTTGGAGCCTGTCCTGGAACTCACTCTGTAGCCCAGGCTGGCCTCTAACTCACAGAGATACACCTGCCCCTGCCTCCCGAGTGTTGGGATTAAAGGCGTACACCACCACCCCCAGCTTCTTTCTACTTTCAATCCATGACCACTACCTGCCTTTCCACATACATCCTAGCTCCACATTAATGAAGTTTTATTTTCACTTTGACCAAAGGTCAAGGTTCTGGAGGTCTCTTTGTTTGACCAACAAAATCACTCTGGCATCATAAGGCCCATGTTTTCCCTCATATACCAAATAATCAACCAAAAACTTGCCCTTAAAGATCAATCAGCTTACTCATTTTGGATTGCTCATAATGAAGCTGAACTGTTAATAAGCCTAGAATGTAATTATAGGAAAAAGAAAATAAACAAAACCCACATTGTGAACACTAATTGTTTTTCATTTTATGGTAGTAGGAAATCTGGTCTTGGTTCCTGCTGGATAGAGTGGGTCTGAAGAAAATACAAGGGAGGATTGTGAGGCATTACTAATGCAAAGGGGCATCATAGCTTTAGGCTGAGTTCTCTTTAGATCTGTACAAAGAGCCAGCTATCCACTGCCAGGTGAAACAACCTTCAGTAACAAGGCTCTGGGCTGGTCCACCTGCCACTTGCAGCCCTGTGCTCCAGGACTTGCAGAGACGGCAAGATCCCTTCCAACTCTGTGTTCCTCTGGGTCACGTTCCAGTCTGCTGAGCCCCAGGACTCAGCTTCTACCATTTTGTCCATTTGTTGAGCATTCATTGATTCTGAGTTCCTGGGGACCCTCTGCTTCTTCTTCTTCTTCTGGACATTTCTTAAGAGTCTGTTTCCCTTGGAAGGCTCTGTGTATCTAACACTCCCCCCCTCTGGTCCCCTGAATCACTACATCCTCACGGAAACAGTTCTTTCCTGTCCTAGAAACATCCAGCCACACGCAAATTGTCTTATTTTCTTTACTGCTGTTGCTGAGCATCCAATCTCAGCGTTTAATTTTGACATTTACTATATGGCAGGACAGTGTGAGATCTCACATATTACATAATGGAGTAGTCTGACTTCATACTTACATAAACCTAACTAGCTTTATCATCTCTATTTGAAATAAGAGACTGAGTTCCAATATAAATAGGGTACCTTACCTACATCACAGAGTTTAGTGACTTACTGATCCAAGAGTCCAGATCCCAAAGGCTATGTTACAACTCTAAATTATATACCAACACCATTGGCAGGATATGAATGCAGCACACACTGGCTTTTATTTCTTGTCATATAACCATGCTACTTAGAACCATGGAACCTTAAATAGGGTATATTACCTAGTGTGCTTGATCTGTAAAATGGGAATTATGATAGCATCAACAGATTAATATATGTAAAAAGTAAGGATGATGTGCAGCCAACTAAGACTGTCATATGGGTTTTAGTTATTATCATTACCAGTTAAAATAGTAGTAGCAGGAGTATATGTGTTTGAGGGCTTATTATCAACCTCATACACTAAAATGAAGGGTTCCCAAGGACAGAGGCCATCTATTACTCTTTTATTCTCCTGTAAGAACAATGTCCAACACATAGTAAGAGCTTAACAATTCACTGATGAGTGAATGAATAATTTAAATCACAGGAATCACCGTTGTATTATATTTGGATCATTCATCCTTCCTCACCTGGGTAACTCACAATGGCTGCTAATCCATGTCTTCTTTTATATTCCTTTTTCAGGGACTGGGGACTTGGATGCTGAAGTTGTGAGTGTGGGGACACAATCTCTGATGTCAAAGCTAGACACACCTGGTTCAACACTCCCACAAACCTAGATGCAAAGTGATATCATTTGTGTTTGTTTGCCAAGCTTCATGCTGGTGGCTTTCTTCCCTGACACCTTCCCATTGGCATCATGAGTGACTGAGTCTTCTCCATTCCCTTCTGTTGTTATTTAATCCCTCTCTTCTGAACTTGAGTCTGTCCTTCATTGTGGCAGACCAGCCACCACTTTTATGACCCAGAGTACTCTTGAGTAGGGAGAAGTGAGAACCTAGACAAGAGGAAGAGACAGAAAACACAGGATCGCCTCGGGAGGGCCTTGGTCTCAACCCACCATCCCTGAACTTTATTCCAAAGGGCTTTTTATCACAATTACAAGAGGAGGAGCAAAATACAGCCAAGTGTAGACCCTTCCAAACACCGGATACTCAGGCCCGTGGTCCAATCATCCTCTTTATGCAGACCTGCTGGATAAAGCCATCAGGAAACCCACATGGGCTCCACCACTTCATCTCATTGGCACAGGCTGCCTCTGGGTAGGCAGCATCTAATTACACATTCAAACTAACATGCTATTTAAATTGTTCTAATATCCACCTCTGAAAGTCTATGACCCCCTCATTTAAGTGACTATAGTTATTTCTCAGCTTCCTATGTGTATAATGATGCTCATATGTTAAAAAGAACAAACATTCACTTCTCTGTTGACAAATTCTTAGATCTTAGAAACTATTGTGGAAGAACTCAAGAATAAATTCCATCCTCTTAGAAAAGGAGTTGGAATTGGGAAAGCCTAGAGGAAGTCTTGTGATTTCCCAGCAATCTGGCACTCTGCCTCATCCAGTGTCGCTTGGGGCCATTAGAAGCAGGGGCTTCATCTACATTGGGGTAAGTGGAGGATTTGCTCCCCCATCTCTTGTGAAAAGTAGCCAGCTTCCTTAGAGAAGGCATCAGTGAAGACAGAAAAGAAAATGAGCAAGGGAGAGGGCTAGAAACTGGGGTGCAGAAGACAATTGGCAACGAGATGGAAAAGAAAGCCAGGGAGCTAACAAAGCAGACAGGAAAGGGGAAGGCCAGAGAGGAGAGTGAGCACAGCAGGTCAGCAGTGAAGGGCAGATGAGTCTACCAGCCAGTCTGAGACAGCCAATCAGGAAAGACA
>CABHPH010136116.1:31272-41380 GCA_902168325.1 Peromyscus nudipes
AATCAGGAAAGACAACCTAAGCTAATGAGAAAATGAGGTTAGCTGTGGCTTGTTCTGGTTCTCTGATCTTCCAGTGTTCACCCCAATAACTGGCCCAGGTTTGATTTAATTAATAAGACCTTTTAAGACTCATGCTACATCTGGTGCCCAACGTTAGTGGTACTGGTAGCACACGCCTTTAATCCTAGCATTCCAGAGACAGAAATCCCTCTAGATCTCTGTGAGTTCAAGGCCACATTGGAAACATCCAGGCATGGTGACTCATGCCTTTAATCCCAGAAAGCAAGCCTTTAATCCCAGGGAGTGGTGGTAGAAAGCAGAAAGGTTTATAAGGAGTGAGGACCAGAAACTAGAGATATTTGGCTGGTTAAGCATTTTGGCTGGTTAAGCATTCAGGCTTTGGAGCACAGTTTAGCTGAGAGCCATTCAGATATGAGGACACAGAAGCTTCTAGTCTGAGGAAAACAAGATCAGCTGAGAAGTTGGCCAGGTGAAGTTAGCTGTGGCTTGTTCTGGTTCTCTGATCTTCCAGTGTTCACCCCAATAACTGGCCCAGGTTTGATTTAATTAATAAGACCTTTTAAGACTCATGCTACAAGAAAATACATTAGGAGTTACACAAGTGAAGAATGAATAGTCCAAATAAAATACAATTACTATTCTTGTAGTTAAAATTATTTATGATAATGGAAGTTAGCCTCATTATAGACACACTATTATTACATGCAGCCAGTTATACTATATGTATCTAGTAGAGTCATACTTCCGCAAGTGTAGGAGACCAGCTCTGACCTGTCAAAGGGTTCTTGGGGGAGAAGAGAGAGGAATGAGGAAGTATTAGAAATACAGACAGAGACAACTAGAAAGATAGAGATACAGTATGGTTTCAGGAGGGCCCTGGGTCAATACCCAGTCACCCCAACTTTATTCATAATGGGCCTTTTATGCATCAGCAAGGGGAGGGGCAAAAGATCTCCCCCTTCTAACGTCAAGGTATAAAGTACCAACAAGTGTAGACCCCTCAAAACACCCTGGTACCACATCTTTGGCCAAATCATCCTATATGCATCCCTGCTGAGCAAAGCAAGCTCAGACTTTCTGACCTTGAGTAAGGCTTACCAGGAAGCCTCTGCAGCCCCCACAACCAAGGATATGGATGTAACATGTCTGTCTCCACTATCCTCCAGAACACACAGACTGATATGACGTTGCTGGAGTCTCCCCAGTGTTGCCTTGCTGTGCCATGCACTGTTTTCAGCAACATGAGGAGGACTGTGCTCATTCATGGAAATATAAACAAACTTCCCTCATAAAACAAGGAATGATTAAAATCCCTATAAGGACAGGTATGATCTTGCTTCTAGGCACATAATCCTCATGTTCAAATAACTGATCTTCATTTTCCTCTCAGATAAGCTGAGGTCCGTCCCACCTCAACTACTTTACTTTGCCCTCCCATCAGCCTGGAACGCCCTCCCTAGTCTCCATTGGCCTCCTGTCTCAACACAAATTCTGCTTTCTGTCCCTAAGCACTGTTACATGTGCTCTTCACATTGTTTACTCCCGTTTTTCTCAATTCACACAATTACACTTTTCTACTTCTGTGGCCCCTAGCTGGTTGCCAGCCCCTTGGGAATAGAAGCTATGTATACATATGTTTGCTCACCACTGTTTTCCCAGTGTCTGCCACGAGTCCTGTCACGTAAAATGCATGAAATTGGTTGAATGAGTATATGTGATTCTTATTGCCCACATCCTGGATTTGTTTGCAAGCCTAAGGAGTTTGCCTCAGGTAAGCATATGCAATGCTCACTATACAACTATTTGCAAACTGTTTGCGGAGAGCAGAGAAAGAGAGAGCCCTTTCCCTACTCCAGGATAGCAATACCCACTGGCTGGGTATTGGTGCGCTGATGGTCTGGATGGTGACAGTGGGTCTGAGTCTCTGATATGTAACCATCCGCTGACGTCCTGTGCCTGTGGGGAGTCAGAGTCCAAACCTCCTTATCTACTAAAAGCTGAGGATTTACAGTCATTTTCCATTAGGAAGGATTCTAGGGAAAAGGAATTGTGCAGTTGGGCCCAAAGAGAAGTAATTTAGCACTTTCTATGAAGTAAAGCACATAGGGCCACTGGCTCTCTCCTCACTTGACTCTGCTTCCTTCCGAGCCAGCCTGTTGGGAACAACCGCCACCTTCCTGTTATTCACCTGTCTCATTTTATTCTGAACAAGAGTCCAATGTGTGCACGCTTTTTTTGGTTTTGAAGACGGGGCCCCTCGTAGCCCAGGCTGGCCTTGAGTTCACTGTAGGTAAGACTCAACTGTGCTTCTTCTCCTCTCACTTCCTCAGAGCTGGGATCATAGTCATGTCCCAGTGGGTGCAGTGCTAGGGACTGAACCCGTGTGTCTGTCAACATGACGACCTCCTCGACATGTCAGTGTTACTGTTGTAAAGACGGCTGAGTAAGTGTTTACAGGCGTGGTCTCTGGCAGGACCAGTTTTACTGTTATTTTCCCATATTCCTATATACTGTTTTATAAGCTAAGCTATTACACATGCCCCTCTTTCTAGTGGTATTGGGGACAAGAGCAAATGACAAGCTGTCGGGTCCAGACAAAGGGATGAGATAGAATTCTTGTGATTTTCTGATTCTCTCTTGGCAGCCATAACTGCTTGAAGCTTTAGGAATTCATGTCCACTGATGACTTTCAACTCTCGGGGCCTCTTATCACAATGGGATGCCATATTCACAATTATGTCTGCACTAGCTGGATCAGCCTATGTCAATGTCATGTTTAATAATTTAAACACGCTTCACTGTCATTTTTATCTGTTTCCTCAATGGCCATCTGCAAAACTAATATGAATAAAAGTGTAGCTTGTGGGGCAAGAAAAATGTATGGAGAATCATGGGTTAGACAGCCCTAGTAGGAAGTTGTGTCTATTCCAACACCTGTCTTCCACCTTCCCGCCATCTGTGCGCCCTGCGTCCTTTAAACCCACTATTGACCCTTACAATTATCCTGTCAAGATGAGTGCATCTCAGGTGACTTTAACGTGGCTGTAGCATGGCCAGTTGGGTTTAATGATGACTTCCTTCAATAACAATGTTCTTGCTGTAAAGTCACATCCATGTGCCTAAGTTTGATTTGGGTGATGAGTCCATCTGAGGCAGGCACCAGTTTACACGTTCTGCAAGGAGGCTGGAGCAGTTACGTGAGATGACAGGCATTCTAAAGCTGTAGGTGAAGGCAGCTTAATATTTCAATGTAGTACTAAGAAGTCTTTCACTCAGATTCTCAATCCGAGTCTGGTAGTTGTCTGCATATAACCCTAAAGAAAACGAAGCGTGATGCGCAAGCTAGGTCTCGTCTGTATCTGACAGTAGCGGTAGATAGACTGGATATTCATCACATCGTCCTGTAGCACAGTTCTTTATTGGGAGTTTCATTTCCCTTTTCAGGGCTGGGTACTGAACCCAGGGCCTCATAGTCCCCCGCAGAGGCTCTATGCTGAACTGCTTCATCGGTCCCTGGGGAAGCATTTTATAGCCAAGTAACCTGAGGTCACTGCATGTTACGTATCTTGGGTTACAAAGGGCTGAACTGTGCAGTTCAAATGTGTGTGTTCTTCCTCTGGTCATAACATTCATGTGGAGATTTCACGCAGGGGATGGGAATGATTCAAACATCCAAAGCACCACCTCCCCACGGGGGTAGATTATGTTTTATCTCTACAGAAGGCAAAAATGATTTAAAAAAATAGAAACCAGGCATAGAATGATGACTTGGTGGGTGAGAACATTTACTCTGTAAGCATGATGACCTGAGTTTGAATCCCACAATACTTGTGTAAAAAAGCAGACATGGCTGTATGTACAATCCTGGTACTGGGGAGCAGAGACAGGCAGATCCTCTGAGCTCAGCCTGCCAACACTGTGAGCAGAAGTTCAGAAAGAAACACTACCTCAGGGCAAAAGGCTAGACATGATGGAAGAAGATATCTACCCAATGTCCTGCCCTGTCCCCCGTGACACACACACACACACACACACACACACACACACCACAGAGCACACTCAAACCAGAAATAAATAAATAAGTTAAAAAAATAAGAAATCGTCCTCACAACTATCGCTCAGAACAATTAGATAACCTTGTCTTATGTTCGTTCCACCTACTCCTCATTCCCCAAATCACATCTTTTGATTGCTAACTCCGTGACAAGCTAGTGATAAACTAGGTGGAAATGTCCTCTGCTCTCATGAACTGAGTCTACAGAAGGGAGCACAACATGGACAGCTTGCATGGATTGCCAGTGGATGCTGCACTGTTGCTGCCTTACACTGGATGCTGCACTGCTGCTGCCTTACACTGGATGCTGCACTGCTGCTGCCTTACACAGGATATGCACTGTTTCTGCCTTACACTGGATATGCACTGTTGCTGCCTTACACTGGATATGCACTGTTTCTGCCTTACACTGGGTATGCACTGTTGCTGCCTTACACTGGATATGCACTGTTGCTGCCTTACACTGGGTATGCACTGTTGCTGCCTTACACTGGATATGCACTGTTGCTGCCTTACACTGGATATGCACTGTTGCTGCCTTACACTGGATATGCACTGTTGCTGCACCTTACACTGGATATGCACTGTTGCTGCCTTACACTGGATATGCACTGCTGCTGCACCTTACACTGGATATGCACTGCTGCTGCCTTACACTGGATATGCACTGTTGCTGCACCTTACACTGGATGCTGCACTGTTGCTGCCTTACACTGGATGCTGCACTGTTGCTGCCTTACACTGAGAACCAAGTGCAAATAGATGCTGCTTCCTGGAAATGATTTCTGAAATTTAAGGAAGGTGTTAACACCAGTATGGAAAAATATTTAGTCAGGCTTAAAAGATACATTTTATCGTTTTTCTTCAAACATGACTTTCACAAGTGGGAGACATGGTGTTAAAGGGGAAGTTTGCAGCCACAGTCCTGGTTTCTCCTTTTCTTTTTGCTGGTTTATTAAGTAAGCACAACTAGCCTTCAATGGCAATTGTCTTTGCTCAGGAACCAGGAATTCCTGGTTAAATAGCAAGGCATGCAGGATCTCCCAGAAGAAGGAGCAGCTTGTCTGTTCCTGCCCACAAGAACACTGTGCCTGAGCTGAGAGCAGAGAACAGCACTCCCTCACCCATCGCCCTTACACTTGGTGAGGTCAGTCAACAGATTCAAACGAGATGCACTGTGTATGCCACATCAATTTCTCTGCTGATCAGATGAAATGTGCTTTGTGTTGTTCTCAAATTAGACACTCATTATGCATAATTAGCCCCTTGCACAGAACAGCTGCTGGCTTTTACAATGCTTTCAACCCAGGGCTGAGTGCACCCATTGTCGATGTTTGCTGTGAGCTAACTTAATCAAATCTGTGATGAATGCATCAGTTAATGTGATGATCAAATACAAAAAAGAATTACTTAAAGAAAGCATGATATGTTCACCTACAGAAGTGAAATCTGAAGTCATTGTATGAGAAGACACCAGGTTTTATCCTGGGAAATTATTGTCATTTAAAAAAATAAAAATGTACTGATTTCACCTTTAAATATGATTTTGTAATGGATTCTAAAACATGGGAAAGGCAGTGTTGCTCCCCGAGGAGGCTAAAGGTTTGAAGATGCACTTGAGTCATGAGGATGAGCCTCACAGACCAATCAGGAGTCAGGAAATCTTGGCTTAACTGTGACTCTGAAACTACTGTAACACACTGTCTGTTTTTGCCATCTATAAAATGGGGAAGTCGCTGCCAAGCATGTACAGTAAAGCACTTTGAGACAGAAATCATATCTGAAATATACAAGATAGAAGCCTCAGAGTTAAAAATTTTAGACAGTGTGTGGTTTGTATTTGACTCAAGATTGAAGATTGTGTAGTGAGTTGGATTTGTGGTGCCTTGGGGTTTTGAGAAGTTGAGGAAGTGTGTGAGGATTTAATATAATTGTTACAAACATTGAAGGGCCACATCTGTTCCGGAATAGGGTGTGGGTTTCATTTACTCTGTTGGAGAGACACTGGAACCAGAAATCACCACTTTACAAGGGGTTTAAGTTAGGAAAGGAAGACCTACCCAGTCACAGAGAGGTAAGGAAACAGCCACCAACACAACCCAGACAATAGACGCCTAGAAATTGAACATACCATATTTTAGACTTCAAAGACCTGAAATGATAGCTCTGCCAGGGGCACCATTATCCCTTTTTAAACTATAAAAGTAAATTTGGCTAAGAATATATTTAAATTTTAACTGTCAATAAAATACCTTTCGAAGACTATTCTAAACCTTTATGCTAATGCAATGATGAGTTTTGGAGTGATATACTTTGGAGAACTGTCTTAGAAGTTAGAGATTGTATATACACATGCACATGCGCACTTATGAATTTGCAGGCATATACACTGTTGCAATTTGAGTATTCTATGTCTCCCCACAGGCTCAAGTGTTTGAACAGTTGGTCCTCAGCTGGTGGCGCCATAGGGAAGGTTATGGAACCTCAAGGAGGTGGAGTCCTGATGCAGCCCTTCACTGGGGGTTGAGGACTGAGTCAGCTTCTCTCTCTCTCCCCTCCCCTGCCACGTTTGGGAATGCACTGTGATAGCGAACATATTCTTCCACCATACTTCCCTGTCACGTCTTTACCACCATGGGGGACTCGGGAACTATGAGCCAAAAACAAATCTTCTCTCCTTTAAATTGCTTTTTTTGTCGGAGTATCTTATCACAGCAACAGAAAGGAAATATATATATTTATATATATATATATATATATATATAAATTCCACAAACACAAATAGAGTTCAGCAGATGTTTGTTATTGATACACATTCTATTTTCCACAATGAGTGCAGTTATGGAAATTTTTATGTATGGGGCCAATATGCATTCAGTTGGTATTTAGACAGACTAGTTAAACTAAATATTTATGGTTGGTATCTTTATTGATATACCCAGCAGGTACTTACCCTGAGTGGCTGATGCTTACATCAGATTAGCTGTTAAACATTTTGATTGTCACTCTGGGTGTATATATTTAATGTGTTCTACAGCAGACCTTGTAGGCCACTAGCAATTACTATTAGTCAAAAATTAAATAACAGTAGCAAGAAAAGGATGGTAATATTTTGTGTGAAAAACTTAATAACATATTACTGGAAGATAAAACTGACAAAAAAGTAAAAAAAAAAAATAAGTATTGTTATATTCAGGTTAATGTAGTGGGGATCTAGTAGAGGAAACATTAAGACAGAATAGTTGTGTCCAGGCTGACAGTAGAATGTATATGTGTTTGCTGAAGGTACCTAGTAGACCTCAAAGAATTATTGTAGAGACAGTGATTGTTTTCTGTGATTTATAGAGTTGTTTCTTGAAATTTTCCATCCATTGCATGTCTTTGATCACAAGACTATACTGGCACACCTGGAGTGTCTTGCACTATCGGGTACTGTAACAGTGCTGCAAACAGTGTGCAAAAGAACTGAAGTTGTGGGGGTACGATTTCCTTTGTAGAACATACAGGATAGACCACAGTGGCTTTGGTGTGAGGAACTTGTTTTAACCCCAAAACAGTCTTTGTGTATCAATCAGTAAATATGCTTTAGAATAGAGGTTCAAGGTTAAGTTCACAGAAACTGTTCCTTCCTGCTGCCAGAGAGCCTAAAATTACATTTTGGAGTGACTCTCCTTCTTTGAATGGCCGCACAACATGTTACATCAGCAGGTTAAAGACACATGTAGTGAAGTAGGTCAACACCAGTCATGTCTGTATAACTTAGCAGTGGATGAGGACACAGCCTATGTCATACAGTAACAGTGGTTGGGAACATACAAATCCTGGCTTAAGAAGATGAACCAGAAGTTAGTCATTCTATAATAAGAGAATTATTCACCAAAACTGTTTAGAAAATCCTCATTTGATAGGAAAATTTTAAAATAATAATTTTGAGGCTAAATAGATACCTATTTATCTACCTATCTGTCTACACACACACACACACACACACACACACACATACACACACACTCACACACACACACACAATAATATAGATCCAAAACTGACTGGCTATTTAATGTAATTGGTTCTCAGCCTTTAATGCTGAGACCATTTAATACAATTCTTCATGTTGTGGTGACCTCCAACCATAAAATCATTTTGTTGCTACAACATAACTATAATTTTGCTACTGTTATGAATATTAATGTAATCTGAGATGCAGGATATCTACCTGATATGCAGTCTCAAAGGGGTCAAGACTCACAGGTTGAGAACAGCTGACATAATTAATTAAAACTTGTTCCAAACCAGTAGTTTCCACAAGCACTTTAAACATGAGTTTCTAAGTTAAATATTATAAATTTTAATATTTTGTTACCATGTTGGACAATGTTTCTATTATTTTTACTTACATAGCCTTTATTATTTCTGTGATGTTGCTATAACTTGGATAACTGTGATAAAAATATAATTTGACCACCAATTTTCAGGTGCAACATTACTGTTAATTATTTCCTTTACAAACAACAAAAATCTAGTTGAATTCAGCAGGTTTTAGAAAACTACTTGATTTCATTCAACTTGGTTTTTAAAGTTAATTTGAACAGGTTTATATTCAATACCTTTGCTTTCTTTATTCTCTTTTATAGAACAAAGTCCCATAACAGTAAGAAAATAATCATAGAGAATCATGATCCCCTGCTTTATGTGTCCAAGGACAGAATACCACTTACCACGAAAGAAGGCAAATGTGCTTTTTAAGTATGGCTGCTTAGGCGATACCACAACCATAGCTCTAGGTGGATTAGAAGTGTTATCTTTACAGGTTTTTTTCGTCTGATTTCTTCCATTTGTTAAAAAAAAATGTGAAAAAAATTTCTTGTCAAGTGTTTCTTGCACTGATTTCAGAGGTTTGGAATTTTTGTCTTCTGGTGGTTCTGTAAATGAATTTTGATGTCCAGGAAAATAGTTTCCACTGAGCTACATGGAGGCAGCAGGTACCTTATAAACCTTTCAAAGCACACTGATGATCACACCAACATCACTTTCCTATGCTGTCAATTGTATTAATGGGATAAATGAAGGAAAAGGGAGATCATCTCAGCCTCTGCAGTGGGAAGATGATGGGAAGGGAGATCATCTCAGCCTCTGCAGTGGGAAGGTGGTAAGAGGCTCTCCTGGCACCTTAGGGCAAAGCCAGGGCAGAGTGCACTTCCGAGTCCAGAAGGGCATTACACAGCTTCTAATGAATTTCCCCACAGATATTAAATTATCACAAGATAGGCACATAGCCTTTGCTGCTGATGCCTTATTATTATTATTAATTATTATTATGATTATTTATTATGGCGGTGGTGGTGGAAGATTGAACCCAGCACCACATGCAAGTTCTTTTTACTGAGCTAGACCCTAACCTTGCTTTTTCCCCTTTTCTTTGTACACTAAAAGCCATATTGTCCTTTATAAAAAAACAAAACAGCTTCTCCAGTCTAAAGTGACAATTGAAGGGGAGTCAATATTGAGTTGCACTGTGCAGCCTAGAAAACACTGTATTCTGTGATTCTGTTTTGTTAGCAATGCACACTGAGCTACCATTAACACTAAGGGGCAGGACTCAAGTGTAGCACGAATCTTAAAAGGTCTTATTAATAAAATCAAACCCGGTGCCAGTTATTGGGGTTAAAGCTGGAAGATCAGAGAAGCAGAACAAGCCACAGCTTGTTCTCACCAATTCCTCAGGTGATCCTGTTTCCCCAGACTGGATGCCTCTCAGCTGAACTGTGCTGCTCCAAAGCCTAAAAACTTAACCAGCTCTAGTTCCTTGTCCTCACACCTTAAATACCTTTCTGCCTCCTGCCATTACTTCCTGAGATTAGAGGTGTGTGTCACCATGCCTGGCTGTTTCCAATGTGGCCTTGAACTCACAGAGATCCAGGCAGATCTCTGCCTCTGGAATGCTAGGATTAAAGGCATGTGCTACCACTGCCTGACCTCTATGTTTAATATTGTGGCTGTTCTATTCTCTGACCCCAAATAAGTTTATTAGGG
>CABHPH010136117.1:0-29607 GCA_902168325.1 Peromyscus nudipes
TGTGTGTGTGTGTGTGTGTGTGTGTGTGTACCCAAGTGTGTGTGTGCACTTGTGAGGTGGAGTCTCCCTGTATAGCCCAGACTGGTCTCAGACTCATCATTCTCTTCATCCTTATGCCCCTCCTTCTGAGTACTAAGGTCACAGGTATTCACCACCAGAACTGATCCAAACTGATCTTTCATATACTGATCTTTTGTCTTCCAATCTTGCTTAATCCACTTACATACCGTTGAGTGTATAACTCAATTTTTATTCTTATTGCATAAGAAGGTTTCTAACAAATTTTAGATACTTGTGTTTTCAAATGAATAGGTGAATAAAAGATAGTAATGATAACTTTTTTGTTTTTTTTTTTCAAGACAATGTTTCTTTGTGTGTAGCCCTGGCTGTCCTGGAACTTGCTTTGTAGGCCAGGCTGGCTTCGAACTCACAGAGATCTACCAGCACGCACCACCACCACCCAGCATGATAGCAATTTTTGAAACAGAGTATTTGTGTTCTGTGATTTTTGGCTCTTTCTGTGTTGCCATCATTTAAAGTAGGCCATTTATTTTGATGGCGTTAGGAATTTCGCTGTTTCTCTTTGGAAATTCAAAAATTGCAAGAGAGCTAGCAAAACTGAATTCATTAGTTAATAGTTGTATTTCTTTCCCCCTCACATTTAGTGTAACATTTCTCAATTATGCATTTATTTATAAATGCTTACTCACTTTATTTCTGATTATTCTGTTAATGTTCACATTTCTTAATCATGAATATATGAATTTTTCATTCACATTATTTTATGGATATTGTATTATGGGTTTGGACGATTTTGCGTCAGCCTGTGTAAAAGCAAGAAATATTGTATCTCCTTGGTCTGTCCAGTTAAATATGAGGGAGAAAATAAAAAGTTTGCCTTGTAGAAAAATTGGCAAAAGACTTTGAAAGGTGTTTCTAACTCTGTGAGATCCAAATGGCCCGTAAACCAACTGGCACTCCTTTGACCCGCTCCATAGTTCTTCAGGTGGATACACAGCAGAGCCTCCGTGGAAGGACCTGGGACTTTGCACGGGTTGTGGGACAATAGGCGGAGGGCCTGACATGAGGAGGCTGGTGTAACAAGGGGATCTGAGACAGGCAGAGCTCTGAGGGTGCTCCCTATGTGTGTATGAGGAAGTTACCTTCTGAATCTGTCACATGGGGGAGGTGTGGAAATGTAAAGACGCCTGGAGGGCAGTCTGTCATCCTAGTCAGCAGGGAACAAGCTTGCTGGCAGTAGGATTAAATAGAGAACTGTTAGAGATACAGTTGAGGCGGATAAAAGAAGAAATGAAATTTCAGTACTAAGAAGACAGTGCCTGTATTCAGCTCTTCCAAGCAGAGTCAAACTCTGTCCTGGGAACGTCTTGAGTCTTGTGTCTTTCTCTCCAGACTGTCTCCCTCTCTTGCAGCACTGTACTGTCTTTATTAACAGACGCATATTTGTGCCTCAACTTTTCTTCTAAGCTGTAAGTTACAGCCACTGTGTGCTTTAAATGAGAAGGAACTTACGCACCATGTCCCTGATAATTACTGACTGTTGCAGTCCTATGACAACTTTAGAAGGGGTCAGTGCTCCCAGGGTGATGCTGCTTTTGCTAGGACCTGTGCCTCCACATCTGGAAAGCCTTACTCCTACTGCTGAGCTTTGCATGTGCTTCTGATGTGCCCAGCATTAATTTCTACCCACGGCAGTCTGCTTACTGTGAATATTGACGGGAACATGTTCTCACTTTCAAAATTGTCAGCTTGATATCTGTCTTAATATGTGAGTGTGCCCAAACCTACAATACCTCTAAAATAGTCTTATATACATCATAAATGATGGTAGAGTCCATCACATTTGTCCTGAATCCAGGTTTTACCATCTTGAGTATGATACTGCTTATACTTGGGTTGGGGGAAAGTCTATCTCCATTACAAATTTGTAACTAATACTGTGTATTCAGGCCTCTTGTTAGTTTGCTTAATTCTAGTTTCTTTAAATCCCATTTTTGATTCTTACTTACGGGATGTATTCTGAAAAAGGCCATTGTAAATGATGTGTTATAATTTATTTTAATTAGAATCTCTACTTATGGCTAGCCATGTGTGAGGGAACATTTATACCATCTGTCCTAGTACTGATGGCTTCCAGAGGAACAGCTGGGCTGTGAGACTTGCGTTCAGCCTGACAAGGCCAAGGTCTGATTTTGTTGAGCTAATAAGGTGGACACTAACTTCAAACATTTTGTTACTCCTCTGCCTTCAAGCCAGATCTGAAAGGAGTCCCACAATTCTTTGAAACCCGTCAAAAAAGTTCAAGGATGCAGATGAAAGTCCTGTATCTACTTTATGGGTTGTCATGGAGTTCTTGCAGCAGCAGCAGTGTGTTTTCTGTGTGTGTGTGCTCGTGAAGTACTGTGTCCTCGAGTGCCTCACTGCACATGGAGCGAGACGAATTGTTCATTTCATGGAATGGATAGGAAACGGCACTGACAGTGGGACATGGTGACCGGGACTATCATCTCAGCCACTCCGGAGTGGGGCATGGTGACCGGTACTATCATCTCAGCCACTCCAGAGGCTGAGGCAGGAAGATTGCTCAAACCCAAGCATTTGAGGCCAGCTCATTCAAATAGTGAGACCCAGTCTCAAAAGCAGAAGTGTAAGGGAAAATATTTTTTAAATTATTATATAGTTAGGATCTGTCTTGTTCATTTGAGTATATAACAATTAGAAATGGTGATTATTACCGGGCGTTGGTGGCGCACGCCTTTAATCCCAGCACTTGGGAGGCAGAGCCAGGCGGATCTCTGTGAGTTCGAGGCCAGCCTGGGCTACCAAGTGAGCTCCAGGAAAGGCGCAAAGCTTCACAGAGAAACCCTGTCTCGAAAAACAAAAAACAAAAAACAAAAAAAAAAAAGGTGATTATTGTTGTTGTTTTTGACATAGCATCTCATTTTGTGGGTTAGGCTATCTTGAAATTACGATCCTCCTGTCTCAACCTCTTGAGTCCTGGGATAACAGATACATACCACAGCACCTGGTAATGGTGAAGATTTTAAAGGACAATATAGTGAGACAAAAAAGAAAAAAGATTCATGTAAAAGAAACATCTGTTTTGTACTTGACCACCACAAACAGCATCTACTTTTTCAAATGTCGAGTTCTGTTCTTGTCTAGAACTTGGTAACTAGAGGTGGACATAGTGATTCCAAGCTCAGGTCCATTCAAGTGAGATGGACCGAGAGAAGCGTTTAACATGCTCCCTCCAGCTGTTTTATAACCTAACTATGTACAGAACTTCAAACCTGAGATCCGTCCATTCATTCCCATTCCTCAGACGCTTCATCAGGAACCTTGGGGACCGTTTTCTATATTGTACTTCAAGTTAAACTTGAAAAAGCAGAGGAGGGAGCCTGGAAGTCAGATGAAAACACTGAACACTTGAACAAAGGCAAGTTATCAAGCGCCTTTGTATCTTAGGAGCGTCGTCTTCAGGCCTATAGTTGCCTAGACTCAATCTCACCTTCTTTGTGAGTCTGTGAGTTGGGCTTTGAGTAAGGAATGTTTCATTCAGCTATATCATGCATTCATGTCACAAATTCATGACCGTGGGTGAAACTGTTAGCAAGCCCCCTTCCCTCCTGCAGGAGAACCTGCCGCTTTGGAAACAGACATCAAAGTGTTTCGTCACGGGCTTGCAAAGGCCCTGCTGCCTCGTGGAACTGCTCAGGTTGATAAATTGCCTCTGTGTATATTGTGGAATGCTCTGCTCTGAACATCCTAGCCATCTTCTCAGAGCAGCTGGGATGCCTGGCTTGTTAACTGTTGATGTTCCCTCGTAGAAGGAGGGGACAAGGAGGATCATAGGCTCATCACCTGAGGACATTCCCTCCTGCACTTGGCGTCAGCAGTTTATCATTCTGCCCTGATTTCTGTAGACTCCTGGTCTGGAGAGGCACTAGAGAATATATACTGTGGAAGGTTAATGGAAGAGTCTGACTTCCATTTTTGCAGTTCCCCAAAATATAACTTGGTTGCTTTCCACTGGTACATCTGCTTTGGGCTCACCTATGCTCCTCTAAGTAACCCCCATAAATTCACAGGTTCACCAAGTTCAAGTGGTTTGTTATTGAAGCTCTTTAAGAAGGGAAGTATATGTTTATGGAGACAGTTTCCACAACCCTTGATGTAGGTGCCAGGGTTCAATGAAGCCGAAGATGGGTTTGGAAGGAGCAGTGGTGTTTTCTTGCTGTGGGTGATAGTTGCTGATGGACAGCTGAAGCCACACTGTCTGAGGGGGGTCATCTGCAGGGGAGTAAACTATGGATCTTCTGGTGATGTGGAATGTCATGTCAGCCTCTGTGCTCATGTAGTTTTGCAGGATTGCTGCTTTGCATGAGACGTGGGACTGAGGCCTGGATGGTCCCACAGAGCAGCTTGCATGTATAAAGGAGGACTTACAGTGGGGTATGCAGCTGGAGTTCTTCGCTTTAGCCTGTTGTTTCAAAAGAAAACTGGGGGAAAAAAGGGAAGGGGAGAATGATAAGAAGGTGTTAACTTGAGCCTCTTAAAGCTGGGAGGGCACCCAAAAGGTGGAAGAGAATACAGAGGTGTGTTAAAAAGCCCTCCTGGAATCTGAAAATTTGGAACTCATGGGTTCTGTGTCGTAGTGAAAAAGAAAAACATGAGGTAGAGGTGATATGAGGAGCTGAGGAAGAGAGAGATGGGGTGTAGTAGCCCTTCACCAGGCAAGAAAGGGCTGTGTTCCTCACAGTTGAGAAAGGTTGTTTTGGTTTTGCATGGCTTTGATGAACCCCATTGTAGAACTGTTTTTGATGAGGCAAGAGTAGCAATGCAGAATTTGACTGGTGTATGTAGCTAGAGTTTTTCTTGCCTGGCCCACGGTCAGGATAAATCTCTTTGACCTGCCAGTCCCACAGCCGCTCAGACCCAACCAAGTAAACTAGAGACTTATATTGCTTACAAACTGTATGGCCGTGGCAGGCTTCTTGCTAACTGTTCTTATATCTTAAATTAATCCATTTCTATAAATCTATACCTTGCCACATGGCTTGTGGTTTACCGGCATCTTCACATGCTGCTTGTCCTGGTGGCGGCTGGCAGTGTCTCCCTCCGCCTTCCTGTTCTTTTAATTCTCTCTGTTAGTCCCGCCTATACTTCCTGCCTAGCCACTGGCCAATCAGTGTTTTATTAGCAACACATTTGCCATACAGAACATCCCACAGCAAGTGTATACTAGAGTAAACTTGGATGATAAAGTGCATAAACAAGTCAAGAAAGTGTAGAAAATTGAAGGAAAATGGGGCCATTCTTAGTCGCTGTCAGCAAATATAGCAAAGTGTATGTTGAATTTGTCTTCCTAGGGGGTCAAATTAATGGAAACCATTTCGAGGGCTTTAGAGTCTTAGTTGATAGTTCAGCAAGGGTAGACTGTCGGGAGATGCCAGTGAGCACCGCTGTACCTGCCGCTGCGGAGGAAGGGGCTCTTATGGGGTGGAAGCCACAACAGCAGTTAGCTCCCCTAATCAGGAGGCCGTGTGGCTGCAGGTGAGGGCTGTGTAGGATGCTTGGAACCCCAACACTGACATGCTCGTTTATTAATCATCTATTTGCAGAATGTGTGGGGAGGGGTTGTTGATACACAGTTATTATCTTCTATTGCTGAACACTGGGGCAGCAGCTGTTTGAACCAGATATTCCCTGGTTCCTGGTAATTCCAGGACAGTGAGTATTAGCTGATGTGTATGGAGATAGCAGGGTGCAGACAGAGGATTAAGCTTGACCTAGGGATAGGTAACGGTATTGCCCTCTTGTGGTAGATTGTTTACCCACCCTTCTTAAGGAATGTGTGACTGATGGAGCATTGGCTGTCTACAGCTGCTGTGAAATGCAGCTAAGATTCTGTCAAGCCCAAATGATCAGGCCTGGGCATGAGTACAGTCCCCTCAACAGTAGGAATGAACTAGAACCAAACACTGGGTAGGAGCTGAATGCTTTGGTCTTCCTTGAGCATGTTACTGGCTTCCCTTTTGAGGGCATCTTGAAAATCAGGAATTGTGGCAAATGATACTGTCTTTTTGGAGCTCTTAGCTTCTTCCTAAGGCAGATGGCAATTGCCTGTAACCCCTCTGAGGTTCTGGCAGCTTGTCCCTGCGCTGTCACCTGAGAAGGTAACTCCTGAAGGTCTCTGCTTTTTGCTTATGAACTGCTGCCTGGTATTCCACTTAAAGCAGTGGTTCTCAACCTGTGGGTCATGATTCCTGTGGTGGTGGTGGTGGTGGGGTCACATATCAGATATCCTGCACATCAGATATTTACATTACAACTCATAACAGTAGTAAAATTACAGTTGTGAAGGAGCCCTGAAAATAATTTTATGGTCCGGGGTCACCACGGCATGAGAAACTGTGTTAAAGGGTCGTAGCATTAGGAAGGTTGAGAGCTACTGACTTAGAGCAAAACCTCCAGCTATAGTGCTGGTGGTGGGTGGTTCCTGTGCCCCAGACCTGTGCTAAGAGCAGTCTGTGGTTGCTTCCTGTGCCTTAATGTTGAAATGAAATTTCAAAAGACCCTGTGTAGCCAGGCCTGGTGGCTCCTGCCTGTAATCCTAGCACGGCAGAGTCTAGGGCAGAAGGATCGAGAGTTATTGGATCTGCATGTGGGTTCAAGCCTAGCTCAACAGAGCTACACAATGAGATAATGTCCCAAAGGAAATTCCAAAACTAAACAGAGCCAAGTAAGCAACAGACAGAGTCCTGTCGCCTATGAGGATAGAATTTGAAGCACCCTGTCTCTGGTTTTTCTGCTTTATTTTGCTGTGGGATTTCTCTCCCCATTGGAACTCTGCTTACCTTTTCCTATAAATTCAAATGAATTTAGCCCTATGGATAGTTGCAGAGTTGGTGTGCATAGAATGGTAATCCCTGGGCTTTTGGAGTAAGGTGTCATGTATCATTTCTCTCTTTCCCCAGGCAGCCTCCTGTTGGTGAGTCTCACTGGAGAATGCTGCTACAGGACATGTTGACGATGCAGCAGCATGTGTACACATGCCTTGATTCCAATGCTTGCTATGAGGTAACTGCAGCTGTCAAATAGTTGTTTTTCATTTGAAGCTTTGATTGGGTTTTGCCACAAGGGAGAGACTGTAAGAGGCGCTGTATGTCATGTGACTGGTGATTGATCAGCTAGTGCTGTGGAGTTGAAGCCTTTCATACCCTCCTTCTAGCTTCCCTTTGTTTATTGTGATGCCATCTATTTAACAGATCAGTCCTCAGAAAACCCTGAATCTCACATGATTTCTCCCTATAGGTTTTGGTGGTCACTGAAATTTGGCGATAGGGGATGAAGTTTGCTGGTAGGGTGCATGTTAGCTTGTACAAGATCTTGAGTACCATTCCTAGCATGTGTGTACACACACATGTGCACGCACACACACACAGACTAAACTTCAAACAAAAAAGTCAATGTGTTTAATGTATCCTTAGATGAGTCTAAGTCCATCCTGCCTTTCTTAATTCCGCCGAGTTGTGGCAGGTTCTACTTGAATTACTGTGTTCGTATCTTCTGCTTCACATTTATTCACAGGCATGATTCTCTCCTTCATACAACCTGTTGCTTGTTCCGGATCAGTCTGTAGGTACCTATACTTGAGGCATGGAAAGCACAGCAGCCTGAGCCTTCCAGGTCACTCTGACCTTGGTCACTGCCCACAGTGTGTCAGAGTGTGTTCCAGTAGCTCCCTCAAGTAGGACACACCTCTACCCTTGCTGTGACAGTGTGCATCCTTCCCTGTACCTGGAATATAGTCTTTTTCCTTACTGGAAATCTCCTGATCTATTGTCATGGCTAGGCTGGCTAATTATACCTGCTAGGACCTTGTTTAACTTGTCTCCACTGTAGCCTTCCTTTAAAATGGAGCTCTTTACAGATAAGATGGATTCTTTCGTCTTTGGCCTTGTGGTTCTAGGTAGACATTTTACTATCATGTCTTTGAATATATCTCTGCTGAGAGAACATTAGAAAGCTTAAGTTTTTTGTTTGTTTGTTTGTTTTGGTTTTTCGAGACAGGGTTTCTCTTTGTAGTTTTGGTGCCTGTTCTGAATATCGCTCTGTAGACCAGGCTGACCTTGAACTCACAGAGATCTGCCTGGCTCTGCCTCCCGAGTGTTGGGATTAAAGGCATGCGCCACAAACTGCCCGGCTAATTTTTTTTTTTTTATTGGTGTTTTTGCCTGTGTATATGTATGTGTGAGGGTGGTGGATCCTGGAGTTACAGACAGTTGTGAGCTGCCATGTGGGTACTGGAAATTGCACCCCAGTCTTCTGGAAGAGCAGTCAGTGCTCTTAACCACATTTATCAGTTTTTAAAAGGTTCTAGAAGACAGTAATATAGACTTGTGAAAACTAACATTTTAGTTTGCACCTTTTACCAAATTCTGTATTTGCTGTTAAGTTTTAGTAATTGGAGAGCATAGTGGCATAACTTCGAACATGGTAGACAAAGACTGACATTCCACCTATAGAATGATGTCTAAATTGCTCATTTTAGGGTGAATAAATTGAATTTTTTCAGTATTGGTCATGACGCTCTATGGCAGTGGTTCTCAACCTTCCTAATGCTGCGACCCTTTAATCCAGTTCCTCACGTTGTGGTGACTCCCACCCATAAAATTATTTTTGTTGCTACTTCATAACTATAATTTTGCTACTCTTATGGATATAATATAAATATCTGTTTTCTGATGGTCTTAAGTGACCCCTGTGAAAGGGTCATTTGACCCCCATGGAGGTCACAGCCCACAGATTGAGAACCACTGCTCTAAGGCTCTCATGAATAAACCACCAAAAGTTCATTTGGCTTGTACTGGGTGTGGCAGTTTCACCCGGCAGACACTAGTGAGGAGAGCTGCCCTGTCATAATGTGCTTTTATCACAATTTCTATTTTGCAGCCACTCTTGTTATATTAAGTGACTTTTCTGTTCCAGACATCAAAATAAAGGCTTGTCTAGGTACGCCCTCCCCGAAGAGCAGTGATTAGGTAACACAGTAAAAGCTGGAGCAAACGCCAGTTCTCCATCACGTTGTTCTGATCTCATCAATTTCTTCACTGTCCTCATCCACCCATGAATGGCAGGGAAAGAATGTCACATCATCAGTAATAGGCTTGGGAGTCACACCGTTTAATACTTTTCTGCCACAAGTTATTTCAAATAACTAATTTTAACATATTCAGTGCCATTAGTACAGTAAATTCTTTGTAAGATACCTCCCATCAGTGTTTCTTATTTTATTGAAATACATTTTAATATCCAAGTTGGAAAGAACCTCAGTGCTCCATGGTAATGTTTATGTGTAAGTTTACGTTTGCAGTCTGACTCATTCCTGAGTGTGAATGCAGGTGAGGTTAGGGGCTTAGTGAGACAGTGCTTGCCTAGCATACACAGACATTGGTTTGATCCCTACTCCACAACGGTAGAGAATGTGAACTCCTGTTCTGTAAGCAATGATACATTATGTGTGTCAGATCTTGTACTCACACGTCTGTTAGAGTCAGCAGAATGAGTTCAGTTTGAGTAGGGCAGTGCATATCGAAGTTGACCAGGGGATTTTATTGATTCCTTATTTACTTTATTTATAGGTAACCTGTGTAGTCTAGGATGGCCGAGGGTTCAGTTATCCTACCTGAGTCTCTTAAGTGCTGGGATTACAGCTGTCTGTCGCCACTCCTGCTTCAATTCCATTTTTTTAATGAATGAAAATTGCATACTTACATCTTTAATGTAGTGCCTTAAATAGCATGATTTACTTGTTTCATCCAGTGAATTTTTTTTCTGAAAGCTAATTTTTTTCTTTTATTGAGGTGGAATTCTAGAACAGTAAAATAGCTGCTTTTTTTTTTTTTTGGTTTTTCAAGACAGGGTTTCTCTGTGTAGCTTTGCGCCTTTCCTGGATCTCGCTCTGTAGACCAGGCTGGCCTCGAACTCACAAAGATCCGCCTTCCTCTGCCTCCCGAGTGCTGGGATTAAAGGCCTGCGCCACCACCGCCCGGCGTAAATTAGCTGCTTTAATGTAGACAGTGTATGCTTAATACATACACTATGCCATACAATCCCAGTCACAGGATAGATACTGTTTTGATTTATATTTATTTCTTTTGGATTTTAGAGCCTTAATTTTGTTGAACTGAGCCCCCCTTCTTTATGAATAACTCTGGGTTTGTCTTTTTCCCAGATATTTACAGAAAGCCTGCTCTGCTCCAGTCGCCTGGAAAACATCCACCTTGCGGGGCAGATGATGCACTGCAGCGCTCCTTCGGTTGGACTTCCAGCTGCTGGGACCCATAAAGGAAGAGCCCAGTACAGGGTCAGCTACGAGAGAAGTGTTGACTTGGTGCTGGCCGCCAGCAGAGAGTACTTCAACTCCTCCACCAACCTCACGGACAGCTGCATGGACCTGGCCAGGTAGGAGTGCGTGTTCTGGGAGTGCTGTGTGCACGTCCGCGCACAAGTTCTCTCAGTTGTACGTTGTGTACACTGCAGGGGTTGCTGTTGGATACTGCCTTACCATAGGGATGCGACCAGTGCATTCTGAAACACCTGAATTCTTCATGACCCCCCTATCAGCATTCTTTTGGCAGTCTTTTTGTTCATTATCTGTAAGCCTCCATTCCTCTTTTGTTAGATGTTCATGGGTTCACCTATAAATTCAAGTTCTGAAATCTGAGCATTGTATAGTGTTTATCTCTTTTGCATAGCATCTGCTCCAAAGTCGAGTCCAGTAGAAATTTTTAGATTTTAAATTCAGTTCCTTCCTTGGCCTATCATTAGTCCATTCCTCTTAGTTAACTCGAGAAACAGGTGTACTTGACATTTGAGTTTTTAATAGTCTTAAAAAAATCTCACTGATCTTGGGGCAAGATTTTATGAATTGAAATTAATATTTATAAAGTAAATTTTTATAAAACTCAGAGTTCAATAAAACTTCCCCCCAAATCTGTATTACCTCTGAGCCTTAAATGCTGTAGAAATGCCTTTTGTAGTAGTTCCGTATTGTTCTGTTGTTATGAAAAATCCTGAGCTTTTACTCTCAAACTTTATAGGAAGTTTGAGAATAGGAGGTCATGTTAGAGGAAGACAGGAAGCCAGCAGTCAACATCCAATTTTAAGACTTCTGAACCCTGCCTTATAATGGTCCTGTTCTGTTTAAAGCAGTGGTTCTCAACCTTCCTAACACTGTGACCCTTTAATACAGTTCCTTGTGTTGTGGTGACTCCCAACCATAAAAGTATTTTCAGTGTTACTTCATAACTATAATTTGTCTACTGTTATGAATTGTAATGTAAATATCTGACATGTAAGATATCTGCTATTCAATGTCTGTGAACGGGTCCTTAGGCCCCTGAAGGACTTATGACCCACAGGTTGAGAATTGTGGTTTAGATAGTGCCTTCCTGGGGAGCAAGCTCTCAAGTTATAAACCCTAGTGGGACACACACACAAGCCATCTCTAAACCAAAGTAATAACCACACGAGTTTACTCTGCATAAACAGTGGCTTAGTTCTGCTTCTCCTGGCTCTCCTCTGCCGTCTGACCATTGTCTAACTCTGGCCAGCATCCTTTAGGTCACACCTCAGAATCCCATTCTGTTGTGTTTCTTGGAGTTCTCCCTTTTAGACCACATTGAGCTTTTCTTTCCTCCGTTCTTGAAACACATTATAAAACTTGCTTCCTATTATGAGGGCAACTGGCAATATTTCTGACTTGAGCATCTCTTGTATCATCCAAAGTTTTGTTTCTTGGTCAAAGAAACTGAGGAAAGCTGTGAACCTCCTTAGCACCTGGTGACCCTGACTTTCCAGCTCCGTGCCCTGATTGACTCTTAACCAGCTAACGTATGTAAAAAATTCTTGACTTTGTTTAATGGTTAATTGTCCATTTCTTTCTTATTTTAATCACTTGGATATTACTTATGTTAAAATACACATAGTTTTATAAAATAGAGACAGTATACGTTTCTTGTTAGGACCATTTTTATTTTTTATTGTGCCGATGTGTGAACCGAAGCATTTCCCTACACTTTACAGCGTTGGGTTAAATGACTTCACTGCATTTGTGACTGAATTTGGTTGGTTGCAGTTCTCCTCTTTTCATTGTTGGAGGACAGTCAAGAATGAGGGTAAGATGTCTTCCGGATCCAGATACCTGTGTGTCAACCCAGTCCCAGCTAGTCCGCAGCCTTGTGACATTGGCTTCTTTTGAAAGCAGACTTGAGAGACCTGTGGTGATCCTCTGTGTGTGCTTGTGGAGTTGCAGGCGCCTATGTGCATGCGAGGTCAAAGGATGAAGTCCTTCTCTGTTGATCTCCACCTTAATCCTTCAAGACAGAGTCTTTGACTGAACCTAGAGCTAGCCAGTTTTTGGCAATACAGACAACAGCCAGCAGGCCCCAGTGAACTATCTGCTGACCATCTCTAGCGCCCCCAACCCCTGTGCTGGGGACACAGTGTCGTGTGGACATGCGTAGCTTTTCACATGTATGCTGGGGATTAAGTTCTCAGGCCGGTGCAGCAAGCACTCGCACCCGTGAGCCAGCTCCCAGCCTCGTGCCTTTTCTCTGTTGTGATCTGAGGTGAGTTTGTATGTGGTCGGAACAGGTGAACCCTTCTGAAGGTTCCTTTATGTTGCCAAGTGGTTCCAGTTGTTTCCCACGAGCATATTAGAGACTGAAGTGCCCCTTCTCTAAGCATAATGTGCACCGCCACTTGACCTTGTTTTGAAATCCATTTCTAGCCCTGAATTTAACTTTTTGTTGTTGTTCATTTTTTGGCTATTGATTCTTACGGACTTTTTTTTTTTTTTTTGCTTTTCATGAAAGGTGTTGAGGAGTTTCAGAGATTCTCAGTTATTGAAGTAGTTGCCATTCAAGCTTGCAGACCTGAATTTGGGGCCCTAGGACCCATATAAAAGCAGCGTGCAGTGACATGTACCTTTTCCCCCATCCAGGGTGGGGTGGGAGGCTACACACAGGCAGATCTCCAGGGTTGGCTGGCCAGCCAATCTAGCCATCTCAGTAGGTTCCAGGCTCAGTGAGAGAACGTGTGTCAGCACCACTGAGGTAGAGAACGGTGGAGACACATAGCTGATGGCAGCCTCTGGCCTCTGTGTGTCAGTGTGCACACATGAACAATACCTAGACAGCCCTCTCTATAACACAGGGATATTTGGGCTTGTCTGTCTTAGTTTGACTCCACTGTTCAGTTTTCTACCTGTAATGCTCCTATTTTTCTCTTTCTTAAAGACTGTGCACGTGTGCACATGTATGTGGATGCTTGTGGAGGCCAGAGTGGTTGTTGGATCCCTTAGGTCTGGTGTGTCAGACAGTTGTGAGCTACCTAACATGGGGACTGGGGACTGAACTCCAGTTGTCTTCAAGATCAGCAAGGGCTCTTAACTTCAGAGCCATCTCACCAGCCCTGGTTTTATTCTTTTATGCCATCCTTTGAGATACTAATTGTCAAAAAATTCTCGTATACTTTGATGCTTTCCATTTAATCATCACACTTACTGAACATTGTTTTACCTGTGAAAGCTGTCTGGATTCATTTCCCCTTAAATGACTGGCAGTCGCTTCAACTCTAGCAAGGGTGAAAAACAACTCTTTTCCCCAGTGGTTACTTATGTCAGAATCAGGGTCCCCCTTTCTTTCTTCAAACTGTTACTGAACTTGACAGAGTTCTTTAAAGTAGTTAGTAAATCTTTTTCTTTCTCTCCAGGGATACTATTTTTATTTCAAATGCTGGAAATACCAAATAGAATAGCCTTTGAAATTCCAAGTTGTGTTTGACCTAAAGCTTCTAGGCAGGTGTTTCTCAGATGATTATAAAATCCCCTTACTGCATTGCACCTTCACTGCATCCCTCTCTATCCCACAAGGATACACTTTGATTTTCAGGTGATCCCATGTGTATACAATGTTGTGCTGGAATAATTCTGACCTATAAGCCCTAAGGCATCTATGTTTACCACGGTATGGGTTATAGGAAATATCTCCTCCATTCCGGTTTATTAACTGGCCTTTCCTTGAGGAAACAAAAGATATCTGTGCTGGATAGTTTTATGTCAGTTTGACTCAAGCTAGAGTCACTGGAGAAAAGGGAGCCTCCATTGAGAAAAGGCCTCCATAAGACTGGACTATAGGCAGGCCTGTAGGGCATTTTCTTAATTAGTAATTGATGGGAGAGGGCCCACACCATTGTGGGTGTCCCATCCCTGGGCTGGTGTTCTTGAGTTCTATAAGAAAATAGGCTGAGCAAGCCATGAAGAGCAAGCTGGTAAGCAGCATCCTTCCAAGGCTCTTGCATCTGCTGCTGCCTCCAGGTTCCCATACTGTTTGAGTTTCTCCCCTACTTGAGTTCCTGTCCTGACTTCCTTCAATGATTGATGTGCAAGTGTGAGCCAAATAAACCCTTTCTTCTCCAACTTGTTTTTGATCATGGTGTTTCATCACAGCAGTAGAAAACCTAACTGAGACAATATTCAAAGAATATAAAAGGATATGAATTGATAGTTCCCTTAACTTTATTCATCATCTGCCTTTTAAATTAATTTCTTGTGTGTGCCTTCAAAATATTTCATTAAGTTTATCTTCTATTCTTTAAGACAATAACTCTTTGCTGTATATATGTAATTTTTATGCTTTTTTTGCTTATATTCAATATTGAATATCTTTTTATCTGTCTGGTAGATGCTGGATAAATAAGTGTTGCAGCACTTCTTGCTCAACATAGAAAGGTAGTTTGGGTGATTTAATGCTGCTACTTTTCAATTTCTACCTGATTTCTTGTAGGTGCTGCTTACAGCTCATAACAGACAGGCCAGCTGCCATTCAGGAGGAACTGGACCTCATCCAAGCTCTGGGGTATCTGGAAGAATTTGGGGTAAAGATCCTGCCTTTGCAAGGTACGTCCTGTGCTTGGTATTGCATTGCTGACTTATTTTGCACCAATTAAGTAGTATTCCTTTTTATTTTTTGCATTGAAAGTATCTTTGATATTCTAAATACTTTAGTAATAGATTCTATTGTCTTTTTTTATTTTTGCAATGAAATCTGAAGTAAAAACACTTTTTTAAGAATTTTTAAAAAATTCTTGTTTATAACCTTTCAAGACATAACAGTGGTGACAGAGCAGCTGAGCATGAGGCCATTGGATCAAAACAAATGTAGACACTTGTTATTTTTAGAGATGACAGTTGTCGATTTGCTTCAGTTTTGACATAAAACTTATTCCTGTATTTTACTTTAATAGATTATTAACAAGCTACCCACCCCCAAGCTTGACTTAAAAGTAATGAGAGAGAATTCTTGCTCAGAACTTAATTGCCAATGATATTTTCACTTTGCTCGGGTTCCTTTGCCTCAACGTAACAGGTATATTGTAGCCGTCCAGACAGACGTTGGTCACACAGCTTGTCCCAAGTGCTTGTCCTTAGCTGTGAGGATGGTAGATGGTGCATTGCAACATTCCAGGTTTAGCTGACCATAGCTGATAAGAGAGTCTTGTATTCTCAGTCTCTTCAAATCCAGGACTCCAGGTCCCTGAATGAAGAGGTGGTTGCCTAGGGAGAAGGGCACTTGGCTGGCTGCTGTAGTCTGCTGTCCCTAACTGTCGAACTGCCTGGAACTAGTGATGGGGAATATATCTGCATTCATGTCATCTATTTTTTTTTTATTTTTTTGTAAATTTCCACCATAGTTGTCCTCTCTGCTTTCAAAAATAACACAGGAGCAGAGGCCTCAGTTCCTTCAGGTGCTGGTGGCTAGTGAGTTCCTTTGTCCCCTGCTGTATTAGCATTGACTGGGCCTGCGGAGGCACCAGCAATCACAGTCTCAGAGTTTTAAACTTTATATGGGTTTTTATTGTGGTTTTACTCAAAAGTTTTGCTTCTCAGTAAAAGCTGCTGTGCTTGAAAGACATAAATGACTGTTGTTATTACTCTGAATGTCATTGTCTGGACCTACTTATCATGCAGTTGTAAATAGCACCTTGAGTATATATGTAAGGCGATGGTTTGATTGTTAAATCATAGACAGTCTATTCAGATGCACCATTAAGGCGACTTTTGAACTCAAAGCTTCTTAAAAATTATGAAAATTAATCAAAATTACTAAAAACTATTTCAGCTTATTCTAAAATTTTTAATCATTAGCTACTCCCCCCATAATATATTTGTTGATTTCAGTAAAGGAAGATTCTAGAACATAGTAAGTTTTTTCCTTTTTTATCTTTTATTAGGATAAATAATTGCAGCATTGTGTGTGTATTTGTACATGTGCATGCATGTGTGCATGCACATTCAGCTGAGTATGAATTCTAGCTACTTAAATAATCTGAGCTGATTGATGTATTGTACAAAAAATTTTCTGCATGCTGTGGTCCTTTAGAATGCTAATGAGTTCTGAGTTCTTTGGTGATCAGTTAGCAGCATGTTTGCTAGTGGTTTTTGTCTGTCAGATGCAAGTTTGAATATCTACAACCAGACCTGTTAAGTTAGCTGCACCTTCTGGGAGGTTTCTGAGGGAAGGAGTCATTGCTGTAGTGTCTAGGGGCTTACCAGCTTCCTGTGTTGATTTGAAAGTGGCCATCACAATGTCTGGCATTAAGCTTTCTGAATGTGGAGAAGGAGCCTGTACAGTCAACTGTGTTTTCCCCACAATCCGGGTGGCCAGCACTACTTGTCATCCTTAGGAATATTGGATAATGTTCTTCATACATAGGAAGCCAGTGTTCATAGTTCATTTTGTCCCGTGGCTTTGTCTTTGAAGCCTTTGCTTATGGTACAGAAGTTGCTCCATCTCAGCAGAGGGCGACCAGTGACACTAATCGAATAATGATGAATGAGTTCATAGGAAGTAGGAAGAGCAGTATTATGCACAAGTTACTCTCTCTGTGAGTCCTCTGCGAGTTACTTGTGTGTGTAGGTATACCAAAATGCTTTTTAATTATGTTTAAGATCTCTGTGTGTACATGTGTTTTATAGTGGCTTTAAAATATGTGATACTTCTGTGAAATCTATAGGGAAATAGATATCTTCAGTTATTAAAAGATGTATACATGTGTATTTTCAGATTTGTTAACTATTGCACGTAGAAAATTTTGATTCATGGGATCTCTTCTGTAGGGATGCAAGAGCTCAAGTATATTTATAAATCAGTTGTTGAAATATAGTTAGTCATCCTAAGATTCTCAGTAAAAGAGAACTGTTGTATTAGTTGTACCAGCAGTGTAGACAGCAGATAAAAAAGAGTTGATTTTTGTGTGGTAATTGTAATCACTTAGACTCTTGCTGTCCAACTTAATACTTATCTATTATTAGTAAACATTGCTCAGGATGAATGAAGAAGTGTTTCATTGAATGGAAAAATGGCGTGATGATGATCCAGTACTACAGTTTCCCACTTTGGTTGTGGTTGGAAGGAGGGTGGTAACAGTAAGGAAGTCGGCCCACTCACTGCCTAACTTTAGAACGTCCATTTGAAGCACACAAGCCATACAAGGTATAGAAGGCCCAGCCTTTTTTTGTGTGTGGAAGCATTATATCCATAACAGCCTTTGCTTTAAACATTGTGTTAGGAAGTAAAAAAGTACCTGTCGCATAGTCATTATATTATGGAATCTGGAGGAAATCATGTAAAATGGCAGCAGATACTTAGGGAAAAGCCCACACTTTAAAATCAAGTCATAGACACCTTGGACATAGGCCTTCAAAAAACATGACTGCACTGTGTTATAATGGAAAATGAAAAGTGTCAGCAGCTCACAGGATTGATTCTGTGAATGGAACTGCCCACTGTGGTCAACTCTGCATGCCTTGAGACATGCAGAGGGAAATAGCAGCAGGGGAATCCCAGGAGGTGGCTTTGCTTACACATGGCATTTCCACTCTCATTCATTGTCCAAAGTAGTCATAGAGCAAGCCTAAGGTGAGCGAGGGGGACATTTGGGCTGTAACACTGGGATGGATAACTAGGGACATTAGTTGAATTTGCAGAGGTTGTACTCAGATGTGGGACCAACTGCAGCAATCATGAAGGAACGAACAGAAACATTTGCCTTATATTTTACATAAAGTCCTCAGCAGGATGAGTGTCCTGTGATGTACAACTGTCCATCCTCAAACATCCTGAACTTCAGGGCATACACACTGGAATACTGAGGTGTAAGGGGCATGTGGTTTGCAATGTTTTCTCAAATGGTGAAAAAAAGTATTTGTCTGTGTATGTGTGTGCATCTGGAGGAGGAAGGGAGTGAGTGTGAGTGTGTGGGTGTATGATTGTATATACATGTATAAGAGCAGAAGAAATGATTAGCTGGTGAATCCAATTTATACAATATTCCAATGTAGATATCTTTGCAACATACCTGCAACCTTTCTGTAAGGTCCAGGTTCCATTATAGTAAAAAGGTGAAAACAGAAGGCTCATTCCAAAGAACCCACCATATCTTCATTTCCTTAAGACGTGTGCTCCTTCTCAGCCAACTCCACAGGAGCAGCTTCCAAAGGACAGGCTGGATAAAGATTTACATGGACTTAGGAATGAAGATGAAAGCCTCAGACAAAATTTAGGGAATTGGGTTGAATTCAGGACCTGCCTCTTTTCAGTGATACTTTTGTTAAAGTATCTAAAGCTCTCTGTACCCCAGTTTCTTTCCTTGGAAACAATAACCTGTTTATTAGGGTGGGCTTTGAGTGGTTGTTACACATAAAACCCTACGTGAGACACAGTTCATCTCTATTTTAATGTTAGCTGCTGATGCAGTTGTCATGGTTACTGCAAGCCAGCTGCCTAGCAATGCTGTCCTCCTTGCCATGCTACTCTGAGTACGAACCACTTACCCCTGGAGCTCACTTGATGTCCTTTGACTTTTCCCCTTTAAATGTTCTTTGCTTTGTGATGTGAATTGGTTGATGAGGCGTTTCATTTACCTGAGTGCTAGTTTATGTGAGGGGACTGGGCTTAGCCATGGGAGAAGTGGAACACGGTGCCCTTGGGAGACTCCTGCCCTCCAGCCTGGGGTGAGGTTGAGTTAGAATTTGGCTGTTGGAAGCCAGGCTTAGTGGTAACTTTCCTGTAAACCCAGCACTCAGGAGGCAGGAAGGAGGATTCTTGCACAACCAGGGAATCAGCAATCAGGGCTACATAGTGAGACCCCCGTCTCTAACCATATGTGTGTGTGTGTGTGTGTGTGTGTGTGTGTGTGTGTGTGTGTGTGTGTTACAACACGTATATTTTGAACTTGGGCTGGGCTTGAGGAGATGAGTTATTACTATTTAGTCCAGGCTGGACTCAAATATATGACCCTCCTGCCTTGGCCTCAGCACTGTTGAATTACAGGGGTATGCCACTGCAGCCAGTCTGAGATTAATAATTTCAGTTAGATCCCCTTACACTTGAATATTTGTGACACCCCTTTATGTCTTCACACAATTCTTCATTATCTGTTTTTTTAGTGCGCTTGTGTTCTGATCGGATCAGCCTCATCAAGGAGTGTGTTTCCCAGTCTGCCACATGCTACAAACAATCAGCCAGGCTTCTTGGCCTCGCTGAACTGCTGAGGGTTGCAGGTAAGTCTTTTGAATGCTAAACTCCTGTGCCACATTTCACATCAGCCTATGTGAACATCAGGATTTGTGTAATGGCATCAGAAGAACTTTTTTTTTTCTTTAGCAAGGAACACTGTTTTCTAGGAATCTTAGCATGTTATAAAAGTATATGTTTGTACTGAAGTTTTGTGGAAACCAGATGCCCTTGAAGCAAACTTATTCAGGGTTTGTGGTTGTGAGTCAGCAGGAGCCATTGTTACTGCTCAAAGGAGACTCCCCTGAGAAGCGCCCACTGTACCAGCACACTCACAGACCAGATTTTGTTTGATAGTTCTGATGAACTTGTTAGAGTATTTTGTGCACTTACTATTTGGCAAAGTTTTCATACGTTTTACCTCATTCAGTTTTCTCTGAAACTGTCACAGTGGTGGTTAGCGTCCCATTTTATACTAGAAATCCAGGAGTCCAGAAGTTAAACACTTTGCTTACCAGGATGAAGTAGGCGCCTGACTTTTAAGGAAAATCTCTGCCTCTACATTTCCTGCTTCATTAACCACAGTGCTCCTACCTGTAAGAATAGATTAGTGCCAGTTTTGTATTTTTTTATATATATGTATATACCTACATGTATATATATATACACACATACACACACACATACACACACACACACACACACACACACACACAAATTTCTGTAAGAATAATTGTTGGATATTTTGTCCCATTAACAGTGGTTTGATTTTGTTGTAGTCTAAACCAAGAGATAGACTCAAAAGTAAAGAGAATTTGTTTTTATTTCTAACCTTTAAAAATTCAATATATTTAGTAGACATATAGGTTACTATTTCAGAGTCTCCCAATAAGTAGAACTTGTATTAAGACCTATACTTCTAGTAAACATGAGTTACTTCTCAGCTTGGAGCCATTGACATCTCATACAGACTTGGAAAGGTCTTCAAGCCGTGCTTCTCTCTGAGGCATATTGGGCCACCTAAGAGAACATTGGGTGTAGACTCAGAAAAATGGTTTGATCTTGATTGTGTGTGTGTGTGTGTGTGTGTGTGTGTGTGTACCTGTTATAAATTTGTAAGCTTTATTTGTCCAGATCACACATCTAGGAAACAGGAAAGCTATCCCTTTTGGTTACCCATAGTCCAGTAATAAGAGACCCAACTGAGTGTGTGCATAGCAGGTTCTTTGACTTGAAGGATGGATTTCATTAAGACCCAGCTTCTAAAGATGCCGTGTGCGTCTCCTCTGCACCCGTCAGGATAGTGTCTTGCCTTGTTTGTGACATATAATGAATGGACCTGGCAACCTTCAAACAGTTCTACTGGGAGAGCATCCCTCCTGAGGACACCGTAGCAGCATGTGGAGATGCATGGTACTTGGACCTACTTTCTTTATTGCAGCTACTTTAGTTCTAAAACTTGAGATCACCTCAGATTGGCCACACTCCACTTTACAAACACTAATGTGCATCTTTTGTATGCTATTACAGCTTGGAGCAGTATCATTGAAACATAGTGCTAAAGTATAAAATGTGTTCAACAAATTTATATTGCGAGTCATGTGCGTTTACAGAAAAGCAGCTATCAGGTACCAAATTTAACGTCTTTCCTATCTTAACCCAGCACCCTTCCCATTGACCGTAGCTTGTGCAGTTCGAGGCGTTACGATAGAACTACAGTGAAGTTTCCCTTTTTCAGTTTCACAGGCTGAAGACTCGTTCTTACTATGCTCGCTAAGTCAAGACCTTTCACCTTTTTCTTAAAGGTTGGCCTTTAGGCTTTATTTGTTTCTGGCGTACCCACATGGCAGACATCATTTTGTTGCTTTAGGACCCCCACTAAGTAATTAAAGGTACATGAGCACTGTATATTGGTACATGAGCACTGTATATTGTGACCGAGGAACCGATAACTTCAATACTCAGAGCTGTCTGTTGTGGAACCACTAACGTTCTTCAGACAAACTGTTGAAGGAACAGGCTTGTTATGTAGCCCAGGGTAGCCTCTTACCAAATCTTCCTCAGCTTCCCAAGTGCTGAATGACACACAGGAGCACCACAACCAGCCATGAATCATTTCTTTCCTAGCTCTCCATGAGCCCCCACACTCCTGGCTGTTCTAAGAATTTACTTGCTTGGCAACATTTCCTAGGCATCAGTCATTGAAGGCCTGCTCTTAACCATATTCAGTTATGGATTACCTGATCAGATTTTAACTTTCAGCTAAGTAACTTTGGACTTCATCATTGCTATTAGGCCACTCTTCACATAAAACTTATTAACAATTATTTCAATTTCATTCTTTAATATTTCATTCAGTTTCATTCTTTAATATTTATCTCTGTTCCTTCTTACTGTGTGCCCCATAGGCAGAGAGGTGAATCTCATTTTGAAAGACACCGGATTAGAGAAGTTACATAGTTTGGTTTTTATCCCGGCAGGGGACTTGCTACCTTCCCTTTTTATTCTGATGTTGTGTGATGGCACTCAGTGGCCTCTGTGTATTTCATCTCATTCATCACACTTCTACAGTTATATGACTATTCATGCAGAAATCGTCCAATATGGGATTTATTGATTTTTAGATAAAAGAAAATAATACCTAAAGGTATTAGCACATGTAAATATTCATAGTTCTTGGAGAGGCTGAGACAGGAGGATTGCGAGTTAGAGGCCAGTTTAGGCTACATGTGGAGAGCCTATCCATTAAAATAAATTGCTAAAAAGAGAAGGAATAGGTGGAATCTCTGGCTCTGTTACTTGTGCTTCTACCAGAGAAGCAGAGCACAGACAGTCCAAGAGACATCTGCAGGAAGTTGCTTCTGCTGCTGTGAGGTGAGTTGGTTGAGTCTGAGATTCACAGGGTAGGAGCTGGTCTGGTTCCCCATGTGTGGCCTAAGACTGCTGTGCACAGGAGCCTCTCACCCCCACCCTACCCCACCCCTTACCTGTGAGTCCTCCACTGTGCTCCATTGGCCTCCCACGATTATCCAGGACTAGCCTTTCCATTTAGCTGTTAGGGGCTTGTACATTGTCTTCAACAATGAGTTTAGTGTTTGGAGGCTAGCCAAGACCCATGAGAAAAAAATATACCTGGCTCTTTCACTGTTGTATATATTGTGCATAAATGCAAACATTTCAAGAGTGTTAGGTAGGAAATCGAGAAATAAAGGATTATATGCCAATTTAACAGAGAATGTCTGGGCAGGCTTCAGGAGGAAAGTGTGGAAGGGTCTTTCTTTCTGTCAGTAGATGTGCTGTGTCCAAGATGCTGCCTTGGGGTTTGTCACTTGCTGGGGCACCCCCATGTGGATAGGAAGTATGCATATTGTTACCCTTTTATTTATTTATTTTTTTTAGTTAAGCTGACTTTTTACAGGAAGTCTTCTCAAATAAAAATTATTAAAGGTAGAGCGAAGAGTGTTTTTCCTTTTCTAAATGAAAAATAGAGCATGATATTATCCATACCAAAATAAGTTTGAGTTAATTTATAGCATATTTAAAGTGAATTATTTTACTATTACTTGTTGAACTATACCTTCTTTCATGCTGCTACCTTTTCAGGAAAGCTAAGACAAAAATGTCGTGTAACTTAGCTAGTTTTTGGGAGTGGTGGTGAACCAGTGCCTTTGACACTTGTAAATAGCATAACACTTTTTTATTTAATGGAATATATAATCTAGGTTTTCCTACTGCCCTTGGCTTGGACCGTGCTAACTTCCTGGTTATCATTACAGGTACAGTGTATATGCAGTTGAACTGAGCATAACATTTTTAAAATAATAGAAAATTTTCATTAAGATATTAGAAAAAAATATCCTTGTCCTTCCTGACATACCTATGTCTGCATTACTGAGATATGTGCATGCTATTTTAAAGGTTTTAATATTTGCTCAAATGTTCAGGGAGACTGTTCCAAACTGTTGATTTAGGGTTGGGGTTACTACACTGAGATTTTTTGCAGTAGGAAGCTTAAAAGGCTTCTTAAAAGCTAAATGGCGATACATTAAAAGTGTAATCAGTTTATTTTAGCAGATAGCATCATGAATCAGGCAGAATCAAACCTGAATTGATTCAGGGTTCTGTGGAATAGAAGGGAAAAACTTTTGTAAGGTATTTAAGAAAATAAGCAAAACTAGAAAAAGCAAATATTGGTTGAAGTGGAAACATCCTACTTAGAGGTGAATTGGCGGTTCTGATTCCTGCCTTCATTAGTAGAGTCCTAGATCACAGGCTCAACTGTGAGGACACCTGCATATCAGGTCTGGCCACCTGTCCCCAAACCCAAAAGGGTAAAGGTGAAGAGTCTGAAAAGAAGTTCCGTCACCGTAGCTGAACTAATGGTGTGAGGAGGATTAGTGATGTTACTTCAGACTTCCAGGGGAACGTCCAGAGCGTCTAGATTCTACAGGGAAGGGAGAGGAGTCGGAACCTGGCCTGGTTGGCCTTGTCTCAGAACCACAGTGACGGCTGCTTGGGGGATCCTACTCCTACCCGCTGCTTATCCATTAGACCTGTTATTTCTGGAACCTGAGGTGACTGAAGGACAAAGTGACTTCGGGCGAAGGAGATGGGTGCAGTGGAGACAGAGAAGCCGATGTTTATCAAGCTTTTAGGCACTTACCGGACATTTGCAGGTCCAGGAAAGAGTCAGTGCTTTTAGCAAAAACCAGCCCCTAAGTCCTTGTGAGTGTTACTTGGGTAGGTAGTGGACTCTGATCGTCTGAACTAAAGTTTTCATTTTCTAAAGGACTTTGTATTTAGATGTTTCTCTCTCAGACATTCCTTTTAAATACAAGGAATGTGTCATACACTTTTATAAGGATAGATTCAAAGCAAAATCCCTCCAGTGTAGCCCGTGTAGTCATTGAGTGCTTGGTCCCTCCTGGCATTAACTGTTGAACCCTGAAATTGAGGTCTTTTTATTTAAAAGTCCAGGTCTGTACTGTCCCACAGTTGTTCAAAGTTTATATCAGTAAATTCAGGGGGGTGCAAGATAGGAAATGGGTATACATTGGGCACAAAGAAAAGAAGAATTAAGATAACAGGTTCATAGCGAATGTGGTGGTTCTCATGACCATAGATTCTCGAGGAAAGTGCTTTGAGAGTGTCCTGTGCACTTGGGATGATAAGGAGTCAGTCAGTGTTCTGGTGCCCAGGCTGACTCATGTTCTAGTATCATCTCTCATGTAGGGCTCCCAGAGATGCTTGGTTTCTACAGAAGCTGTCTCAAAAATATGCAACCATACATAGGTCAGTAGGGAATTAAAATCCTTAAACTGTGATGGACATGTGTTGTATCATAATAGCTAGCTGTGTGCAGGTTTGCTGTGCATTGAAGCATCTTCAAATAGTATGTTGCAGCATCAATTTAGTCTTACTATTCTACCAATATATTCTAACAGAAGGAAAGTGATTTTTTTCATACTCCATTTTGAGCATTTGTTCAGGAATCCTGTACTCATTAAGGCACAGAATACCATGAAGGCTACACACATATCTGAGGCAATAACTACAGTAATAGGCATACAAACTTTGCTTTGCCTTTCCTGAATTCTGAGTATCCCAGTAGTCTCAATTACCTTGGCAATGTTAACTGAATGGGTCTACTGTAGCTTTGTGGCATCTTACTGCTTCCAGTGGGCTGGATTTCTGTGTGCTTATGTAGGAAGGCAAGGTGCTGGAGTTCTCTCCTACTTTGGCTTCTCAATGAAAGGCTGAACTGCAAATACTAGTGTACTTGTGTGCTCTTTGTGTGCGTGTGTGCGTGTGTGCGTGTGTGTGTGTGTGTGTGTGTGTGTGTGTGTGTGTGTGTGTTTGTGTGTGTGTGTGAGAGAGAGAGAGTAAGATTACCAAGACAAGAGGATTTCACTGACAGAACCTAACAGGATATGGAATTCTTCCTTAAGAGCCCAGAATGGTCAAATACTTACAGAGGAGAAATGAGTGTATGAGATGAGGCAGTAAAATATCCTTCTAGTAGGGCATTCTGGCTAAGCTAATTGGTGAGGTCGTTGCTGAGACTGCAGTGTAGAGAGCAAGCACAGAGTTGAGGTTTAGCAGGGCCCACAGTTTGTTCAAAGACGTGATTGGTGGTGGCAGCTTGGCTTTGAGACAAGATCTGTTTATGGCTTTGAATCACTGTACTGCCCCGGCCAACTTCACACTTGACACCCTCCTGTGTCAGGGCTAGGACTGTAGGTGTGTGCCACCACATCTGTCTTACTACTTGAATTTTAAGATGAAAAAATAGTATAATTTTATTACCTTCTTCACTCATCCTCCCAGTCAGCATTTCTCCATCAATTTTAAGTAGGCTTTGTTTGGATTTTACATTTTATTTCTAGTGTGTGGCATGAGCAGAAGTCAAAAAATAACTTGGATGAGTTAGTTCATTCTCTCCATCATGTGGGTCCTGGTGATTGACATGAGGTCATAAGGGTTGGTGCCAAGAACCTTTACCTGCTTAGTTATCTTACCAGCTCTCATTTTATAACCTGTTCTTGAAGTATAGACTTCTTCCTTAGTAAAGGAAAGAATAAGTCCTTTGTAGGGCTGTAGACTATTGTGTGTGTGTGTGTGTGTGTGTGTGTGTGTGAGAGAGAGAGAGAGAGGGGGGGGGGGAGGGAGGGAGGGAGGGAGAAAGATTGAGATTTGGGTATCTTATGAACTAATATTAATCGATGATCTCTTCAGATACTAAGAGGATTTCCATGTACAATAAGTAGATTGGAAGGTCAAATTTATTGTAACCTTTATCCTCCAATCACTAAAAATCAATCTAATCTGTTTTACTTGTGCATTTGAAATGCGCTGTTAATTAACTTGATCGGTTGTCATCTGCATGTGCTCACAGGTGAAGACCCAGAAGAAAGGCATGGCCAGGTTCTGATCCTGTTGGTAGAACAGGCACTGCATGTCCATGACTACAAGGCAGCCAGTGCATACTGTCAGGAGCTGATGGCCGCGGGTGAGTAGACAGCTCAGCGCTGTTCTCACATCCTCTACCTGATAAAGAATGGAGATGGGCTCTTCAGTACTCAGTCAGCCTGGTGGCTAGGCCAGGCACATGTTTGCTTGAGATGTATTTTGTTAGCAACAAGCATGTATGCTGTGTGTTTATCTATTAATATCAATATTTGAATGGACTCAAGTGCAATAGATTATCTCTAATTTTGTTTATTTTACATTCCCTGTCTAAAATGTGCTCATAATTTTAGGAACAATAGTATATGGAACTTTTAAATGCTATTTTGGAAGAATGTCTACATTTTTTTGTGATGAGTTAGTCAATATTTCTATATCTTAATGTTAGAAAAAAACAGTGTTGAAAAATTGGGAAGAGGTTTGGCCCCTAAATATTTTTTAAATCGAATTTAAAGTTCCTGTCTTGAAAGAATACTGAGAGTTAATTGTGGAATAGTTTCTCTTCCAAAGTACACATTCCTCCATGGAAGAAAACACAGCACCCTCTTATCAGGAGCCCTCCCTGGGAAACCTTTGTGCTCCAGTGCTGCACTGTGGGAACTCCCCACACTGCTCACTCAGGATCCCTGCACTTGTTGGTTGCTGGGGATAAGCCCTGGGGCTTCTGGTGTCTAATGGACTCTGTTACTGCTGGGCTCCATCTCCAGCCTCATGTATGGACATTGTCTGTTAGTGACTAGTCACTGTAAGGAAGGCTGTTTAGGATTGCTATGTGAGAGAAATCAGACCCAGCTCCTTGCACATCATGGACAGATGGGCATCACATCTGTGAGCTAGCCGAAGTGGTTGGTTGATGGGAAATGAAAAGAAGAGAGGATCAGAGGAGAGGAATCATCTCTGAGTTGTTTTAGGAAGGTCTTTTAAGGTGGGTCCAGGGGAAAGGGCAGGTGTCAGCTGTGATATTCCATCTGGTGTCAAGGGTGTGGATCATGCTCAGATTCAACAGTTTTGCAAACCTGAGCTGTCAGGGACAGACTGAGGCCTGGCCCAGAACATGGCTCACAGGAACCTGGCTAAAGTTCTGGTCAAGGACGTGATCTTTGGCAAGAAATCTACAAATAGTTTTACACTCTGGAAGTCAATACAGAACTTCCTAACCTTATCATTAGAAAAGACTTTCCATGCTGGGCAGTAGTGGTGCACACCTTTAATCTCAACATTTACAAGGCAGAGGCAAGGTGAATCTCTGTGAGTTCAAGGCCAGTCTGATCTACATCCAGAGTGAAATCTAGGATAGCCAGGGCTACACAGAGAAAACCTGTTGAAAAAAAAAAAAAAAAAAAAAAATGTTCCATGAAAACCTTCATGACAGCTAATTGTGATGTTGCCACATGAAGTTCAGAGTCATTGTTTTCTGTACAAATATTGTACTGAAAATTATTTCTATAGGGTTAATTCCTGAATTAATTTTTAGTGTACATATTTAGAGACAGGATCCTGGGTGGATGCTTTTAATCCTAGAGCAAAAGCTACAGTCAGGCTGGAATACCTTCAAATGAGAATAAGTGTATTTGAAGAATTCACAGTGTGACATTGTAGAAAAATACCTGCTGGGGCTTGGGCCAGCTCCATTTGACCCTGACCTTAAATGTCTGTCTTCTATGAAGTGGGTGTTTCTGTGTGAGTACCTACTCCAATTCTCTTTATAGCAGTTTGCAATTTCTGTTGCACTTTCAAGGACAAGTGTTATTTAGTCCTTTCGACAACCCTAGAGAAAAGGGGTTATGATTGTCTCTTTGTAGTCGTAAAGGAAGGTTTGGTATGGAGCTTTTTCCAGTTCACAGGTGTGCCGTGTGGTTGGGTGGTGTCAAACTCTTAGTATTTTGCATTCAGAATCCACCTTTTTAACTGAACATCAAGTTCAGTGAATAATTTGCATTCATTTATCAATCCTGAAATGTAAAGGGTTCTGTCAAAAACACTTGTCTGGAGTAGCCCTGAATTGTGTGGATAATGAACGGGTCAGATCTGTCTCTGCTGGCTTGGGTTCTCAGGCCTGTGCACAGTGTGCTGTTAACGACTGCTGCTTTGCCTTCGACCCACAAGCCCTAGTTAGGACCCCCCCCCCCCCCCCGCTGCCCCCCCCCCCCCCTTTGCTCGCAATGCTCTTCCTTTCTGCAAATCCCTTTCTTCCTTTTTCCCCTCTTTGCTAATTTTTCAGGATATCCGGGAAGTTGGGCTGTTTGTAGCCAGTTGGGCCAATCTGAAGGCTACCAGGACCTGGCCACTCGCCAGGAGCTCATGGCTTTCGCTTTGACGCATTGCCCTCCCAGCAGCATTGAAGTCCTTTTGGCAGCTAGCAGCTCTCTTCAGACAGAGGTAAGTGATCACAAATACAGCAAGTCCCGGTGCGTGTGAAGTTCATTTGGCTGAGTGTATGTATCTGAGACATGAGGTCAATTTTTGTTTGTTTCTGTACCATACAAATGTTCTAGAAGAATCACGGTTGTCACCAAAAGAGGAATTTGAAAACCCGATATTATAGTGTTGTTGGCTTTATTATAGTAAGGAAGAAAGGGTGTAAGAGGTTTGAGTAAAACTACAAGAATGTTAGGAAATAACTGACTGAAAAATAAAGGAAATGTAGAATAAAATAGATGGGAAATAATCATGTGACCCATCTCTGGAGCCATGTTAGTTAAAGCCATTGTTATCATAAATTCCTTCTGGTGTCCTTGGGAAATGATAAGTGGGAGTGGCCTTGGAGAGATACTAAATTCCCTAAAACCATGCTGAGTTAGGTGGAGAACCTACTCGATGAGAAACAGCTGAGAGAGGGAGGGTCCTCGGAGCCTTGCATTTCATGCCACGGACGTCCATTGCATTTGTCCATTGCACTTGTGGCAGACTTCTTTCAGATCATCCTCATTCTTGAAGCTCTCACTTCCTTGTGAAACTGTTCCTAAACTCCTGGTTTGTTTTGTTTGTTTAGGCAACAGTTTATTGCACCAAATTGTTCATTATCAAATACAAT
>CABHPH010136118.1:0-13295 GCA_902168325.1 Peromyscus nudipes
GTTAGAAGCTCGAGGTCATCCCCAGCTATACAATGAGTTCTAGACCAGCCTGTGCTACATAAGACCCTGTCTCTAGGCAAATAAATTAAATTGTCTTCTCTTTGAAAAGCGCTGTTGAGAAAATGAAAAGAAGGCCCGGACCAGACCGTAGCTCAGTTGGTAATGTGCTTGCCTAGTACATCAGAGGCCCTGGACTCAATCTCCTGTATTACCTAGATCTGACATGGTGGCTCAGGCCTATAAGCCCAGCACTGGGGAGGTGAGGCAGGGGGATCAGAAATTGAAAGTCCTCTTCAACTATGTTCAAAGTCATCCTGAGCTGTATGAGACACTATGTCCAAAAAGAGGAGGAGGAGGAGAAAGTGTGCACACACACACAAAAGAAAGAAACAGACCTGAAAAAATGAGGCAAAGACTGGGGGCCAATATTTACAAAATACACAGCTGATAAAGGACTTGCATCCAAAAATATGGCTTACTTTTCCTTATGCAGCCTAATGAAACATGAGCAGAAGATGCAGACAGACATTTCACCAGGAGGTACAGAGACGGCACCACAAACATGTCCAACATCAGTATTCAGGAGGGAACCCCCACACAAAGCCACAGCAATATACCCCTGAGCCTCAGAGTGGCTTAAGTCAGAAAACCCAGCAATGCCAAGTGCAGGGGAGGATGTGGCACTACCCTCCTCCATTACCAGTGGGAGTGCAATATGGTACATTTCCTCTGGAAAAAACAGATTGGCAGTTTCTTACCAAGTTAAACATACACTTGCCGTGTGAGCCAGCAATCCCACTCCTAGGGATTTACCAAGAGACGGGGAGGCATATGTTCACACAAAACATTATACTTAGATACTTAAAGCTGCTCTTTCATTGGCACCGAAATCTGGCAGCAATCCAAATGCCCTGAGCTGGTCGATCATTAACACATTGTGGTACATCTACAGCATGGAATACTACTCAGCAGTTAAAAGGGCAAACTACTGGGCAGGCAACAGGATAAATAACAAATGCTTTATTCTAAGTAAGAGAAGCCCATCTCCAAAGATGATTTACTGTGTGGTTCCACTTAACAAGATTTTTCTGGAAAAGGTAAAACTAGACAATTTCTTAAGATTCAGTGATCGGATTAAGGCCAATTGATCTACTGTATGAGGTGCCTTCTCTTTGAGTACTGATGGTCCCTGAAAAGAAGTTCTGGAGGACCTTGAAGTGACATGGGTGACCAGTATTCACAGTTTAATGGCCAGAATCCCATAGCCACAATCATCAGTGGGAAAGACAATCCCCATGTGCCTCGGAGATGAACAGCAGAAAACATTTGACTGTTCACTTCCTGGCTGTGGGAGGGGGGCTGCTTAAACAGCAGTCGGGAGATCCTTATTTCTGCCTGTGACCGGCACTGCCTTGCTCAGAATGCTCTTAGGACTTCTCATGACACTTAGATTAAGACCCAGAATCTTGCCTGCGGTGTTCCTGGCTCCTTATCTTCGTGCTCATACAGCTTTTTCAGCCCCCAGCTTGACTCTGGGCATGCAGGTGCCTTGCTTTTTTCTGCCAAGCACAGGCCCCCTAAGGCCTCTCTGCCTGTTCACCCATGGATCTCTCCATAGCTCCTAGCTACCTGGTGTCCTGGTGCCTGCTAAACATCCCTCTTCAAAAATCCTTCAATATCTTACATAGCATGAGCTCAAGTCACCATCACCCTTCAAACTGCTGTATTATCCCTGAGATGATTAAGAATGAGCCTTCACACAGGAACTTCCACCAGAATTCATGCCTGCCCGCCTGCCTGCTAAGGATTGACTAGAACTTAATTTTTAGGGGAACAACAGCTTTCCTTTCTTCAGTCTATATCTGTAGTGTCTAGACTAGAATAGAAAATGTCCCCATAGCCAGTAGATAGTAATAGTTGAAGGCAAGACAAAAACATGTTTACATCGTTCCCCTCTTAAAGCCTCAAATGACCCAGTGAGAGAATCACCATTACTGAGCCATAGAAGTGGTTCAGCAGGCAAAAACACTTGCCTGGCAAGTCTGTGGATCTGAGGTAGCTCCCCAGAACCCACATAAAAGGTATACATGGTGGTGGCCCCCATCAGTAACTCCAGCATATGGAGATAGGGGGTGAAGATAAAAGAATCAGCTGGAAGTTCTCTCAAATGTTATCTCAGAAATAACTAGAGAGACCCTGCCTCTAAAACAATGTGGAAGGAGACAATGGATTCCCAAAAAAGTATCCTCTGACTTCCACTTGTTTGTAGTGTCTCTGTACTCTCCTGCTACTGTGCTTGTTCTCTCTCTTTCTCCTCTCTCTCTCTGTCTCTGTCTATCTCTGTGTGTGTCTCTCTCTCTTTGTCTCTCTCTCCCTTTCTCTGTGTCTCTGTATGTGTCTGTCTCTGTTTCTCTTTCTCTCTCCCCTGCTCTCTCTCTCTCCCTCTCCCTCTCCTTCCCTTCTCATACCCGATAAAATTTAAAAGAAAATAAGAATCACCATCACTTCATTAGCTAGTGGAGGAAACTGAGTCAGAACAGAGTCTGAATTCCACTCAGCCCCTGATCCCCAGTCTGTTGTCATGTCTTTTCAGTGTGCCTCTTCAGAAGCATCACAAAGGGACAGCTTGTTTTGAAGGGTCCCCAAGGGATGTAGGCACATGCCAAAGTCCTGTGGATCCTTTCTGACAGGAGTCTGTATGTGTGTCTGTGTGTCTGTGATTTCTCCATTCCCTGATGCTCCAGTTAGATCAATCCCTAACACATGCAAGGTCTCAGTAGTCCTTCTCTTCAGGGGGAAACCACAAGTACCGGGGCTGGAAGAGATGACTCAGCTGTTAAGAGTAGGCATTGCTCTTGCAGAGGACCAATACCCACATATAGACATGCACATTACAGAATTTAAAATAAATCCTATATACACGAAGGTTTTCTGATCCTGGTAAACCTGGGTTGTGAGCCTGTCTGACGGTTAGCTTTTGCCTGCGCAGAGCAGCCACATGTGCTGGACCACATGGAATGAACAAGGCACTGGCTGGGACTTGGTTTGGGCCTGTGATGTGCACAAGGGGTCCCAAACCTCAGCAGTCACTTCCCACACTGATAATTGTTTTCCCTTACCTTGGAATCGGAGTCGCCGATCTCTGAGGACAGGAAGAAGAGTTAAGACATTTCACTGAGTTCGGAGGGAAAAGCTAGCATTCAGAAAGGAGTTGAGGCTGTCTCACCACCCTAATCTTCACAATCACCATCCTGTGTGAACCCCCAATGTGCCCTCTTCAGGTTGGGGACAGCTGACTACGGTATTGTATGTGAATGTAAACAAGAAAATCCCCACTGACCTACGTTTCTACCTAGGCTGACAACATCCAGCCTTCCGGTTGCTGACTCTATCACAACAGAATGGAAACCCTGTACATCAAGAACCCTACCATTCACTAATACATCTTGTTCATTGAAACAACTGATGTTGGGCCAGTGAGTGGTGAGATGGCTCAGCAGGTAAAGGGACATTCCATTCAAGTCGGGTGACCCAACTTCAAATCCTGAAGCCAACATGAGGTAGAAAATGAGAACTGACTCCAAGTTGTCCTGGCTTCCACATATGTACTGGAGCATGCCTGCTCCTGACACATGCACACACAATGATAAATAAAAATTAAAACAACACCATCTATTATTGGGGTATATTTATATGTTACAGGGCTTTCCTCTCCTCCAGATGAGGATGGTGAAGACCTCACCCTTGCTACCCCAGAATGTGATGTATTTAAAGATGGCATCTTTAGAGGTGATTAAATTAAAGTGGAGTTAATAAGGTGGGACCAGCAACTCCCCCCCCCCCCACACCCCACCAACCCCCCTTTTTTTTTTTTTTTTTTTAATTTTTTGAACCAGAGTCTCATTGTGTAGGTTTGGCTGGCCTGGAACTTACTATCTAGACCAAGCTGGCCTTGAACTCATTGAGATCTGCCTGCCTCTGCTTTCCCGAGTGCTGGATTAAAGATGTGTACACACACACACACACACACACACACACACACACACAGTGTCTCTTTAAGAAAAACATTCAAAGTCAGGCATGTAGCACATGCCTGAAATCCAAGCACATAGTGAGTTCCAGGTCTGGGTAACATAACAAGAGTCTGTTTCAAGAAAATAAAACCAGCCAGCAGTGGTGGCGAGTGCCTTTAATCCCAGCACTCGGGAGGCAGAGGCAGAAGGATCTCTGTGAGTTCGAGGCCAGCCTGGTCTACAGAGTGAGTTCCAGGACAACCAGGACTGCTTCACAGAGAAACTCTGTCTTCAAACTGAAGGAAAACAAAGAAAGAAAGAGAGAAAGAGAGAAAGAGAGAAAGAGGAGGGGAGGGGAGGGGAGGAGAGGGGAGGGGAGGGAAGGGAAGGGAAGGGAAGGGAAAGGAAAGGAAAGGAAAGGAAAGGAAAGGAAAGGAAAGGAAAGGAAGAAAAGAAAACCAAAAAAGAGAGGGAAAGTGAGGAAGAGAAGGGAGAAACTGAGGAGAAAGACAAGGAAGAGAAGGAAGAGGAGAGGGGAGAAAGAGGAGTTGGAGGGGAAGATAACGAGAGGAGAAAAGGAAGAAGAGGAGGAGGGAGGGGAAGGATGAGGAGGAAAACATCTGGACTCACTCAGAGATCTCAAAAGTCTTCATGTGAAGGAACGGCCTGGTGAGAATATTTCCACAAGCTAGGGAAAGAGGCTTCTGAGAGACCAGATCTGCCAAACCCCTTCCCTCTAGACTTCCCGCTCCTATTGTGTGAGAAAGCCCATTTCTGTTCTTTAAGTGTTTGGTCTGTGGTATTTCGTTACAGTAATTCTAGCAAACCGTCACCTATGCTCTGAGTGTGGGTAGAGACGCCCCTGGGGTTAATAACTCACACCGCTAAAGGGGTTGCTCAGGCAGTCACTAAGCACACGGGGTTTGTTTTTTTGTTTTATTTTAGCAGATGCTCTCTGTGTAATCCAAGCTGGGCTCCAAATCCTTTTTAAAAATGAACTGCGTCTGCCTGTGTTAGATGTATGTGGGTATAGGTGTGCTGTGGCATGCGTGTGGAAGTCACAGGGCAACTTGCAGGAATGTGTTCTCTCCATCCACCATATGGGGCCTGGGGAGGGAGCTCAGGCTTTCAGGTTTGTCGGCAAGTGTCTTTACCCACTGAGCTATCTTTTGTTGTTGTTGATGGTGGTGGTGGTGGTGGTGGTTCGTTTTTTTTTTTTTTTTTTTTGAGACCAGGTTTCTCTGGTTCAGCTCTGACTGTCCTGGAACTCAATTCCTAGACCAGGCTGGCCTTGAACTCACAGAGATCTGCCTGCCTCTGTCTACCAAGTGCTGAGATTAAAGGCATGCGGCACCACCATACTCGGCAACCCACTAAGCCCTATTGCTGATCCCTGGGTTTAAAATCTCGTTTATATTTTATCTTTGTGTATGTCTACATGTGTCTATGTGAATGTATATGCATATGTGCAGGTCAGAAGAGGCCATCGGACCCCTTGGCGCTGGAACTAATAGGATTTGTGAGCCAGCTGACCTGGGTCTTAGGATCTGAACTCTAGTCCTTAACTGCTGAGCCAACTCTCCAGCCCCTGGGCTTAAAACCTTGATCCTCCTGTCTCAGGTTCTCTAGAGCTGGACTCAGGTATACACTACCAAGCCCAGCATACTTAGGGTGTTTTTAACACAGTGGATACTAACAATAACCCTGTGAGGCAGATTCTATTATGATTCCCTTGTTATAAATAAGGGAACTAGGGCTAAAATAAATGGAGGGGAGGAGGGAGGAGGGATCACTTGTCTTGAGTCACACATTCTGAAAGTAACTAGGCTGGGAGCTGAATCCTGTTGCCTGGGCTCTGAAGGTTCTAGTAAGTTAGCTGTGGTCATTCCCTGATCATAGCCCAGATGAGGAACTGGAGGGCTCAGACTCTGGTGTCCCACATCCATGCAGCCAGCCAGGGTGTGGTGAAACCAGAATTTCAAGTTCTCTGAAGTCACCACACACCAGAGCCCTGGAACTCAAGAATGCCTAATGTGGTTAGCTGGAGGAAGGAGAAAGACCCAAGCTGGGGGAACAAGGGCAAAAATTCCACAAATCAGGGGATGAAGAGATGGCTCAGTGGGTAAAGGCACTTGCCATGCAGGCCTGGTGACCTGAGTTCAATCCCCGGAACCCTGGAAAGGGGAAGGAGAAAACAGAATCCACAAAATTGGCCTCTGACCTCCACATGGTGTGCCACACATACACACAGATGCATGCACTCACACACTTGTGCGTGTGCACGCACACTCACACACACACACACACACACACACACACACACACACACACACAAAATCTATGAATCCATGCAATAGGTTTACAGGGGGAAGAGACACCTGAGCTAGGACAACTGAGCCTGAATCTGGGAAGGCTTGAAAGGGGAGAAGGCACCAAGCACAGGGCTTTGAAGAGCACCTTGCTGCTTGTAGCCTCTGTAGCCCCAAGAAACAGACATGGGTCCTGCGATCCCATGCCAGGGAGCAGACAGTAAAATCTAGCTGGAGACCACACAAGCAGAGACTTATTCAAGCTATGTCTCTGTCACTCACTTCCTTCTACTTTTAATTTGAGCATTCACAGGTAGGCATGCTTCCTATGTAATTCGGGGGGCTGACAATGCTGGGCTGAAGTATGCTGCGGTAGACCCCAGTAGTTAGATCTAGCAGCGAGAGATAAACTGGCCTGTGAGTAGATAGGAACAGCTGGGTGGCCACCAGTTGAAGGTGGTTGCAGCTCTCCTGGAATTTCCCTCTTAACCTAGCCGATTGCCCTCTCTACCCAGTCACAGAACAGCAGGGGGGCAGGGGCTTCAGCCTTGGCCCTTAGGGTTGTGTAACTCTAAAGGCTAGTTCACCATCTCCCATGCCGGGGTGGGGGATGGGGCCAGCGAGTGCTGGGAGGAAGGGAGGGTCGTGTGCAGACAAAACAACTCCCAGGGGCTGGGGAAGGAGGGAAAGCCGGGAGAGCAGGAAGCAGAGCCAGGGGAGGCAGTCGGCAAATAAGACCTCAGAGCTGGGTATGCAGAAGTCAAAGGCTGTCTCGGAGCTTACAGACAAGCTCTGCCCTGGGGTGGGCTCCGCCAAGACCACACTCAGGTTCTTAAGGGACAAGAAACACACCAGGAATATCTCTATGGTAATGTGTGATGAACAGATGCCCTGAGACCAGCTAGACACTCCTCTCTACACAGGGACTGAATCAGAATCGAGGTCACAATAGAAATCGAGAGAACGATAAGGAAAGAAATCTCCAGCAAGTGGAGTTTCATAACTAGTAGGGTTGTAACAGAGTGTGAATAAAAACTTAGGACCGAGTGGAGTGACCCACAGAGGCATGTCAGCACCGGCAGGCCAGGTCAACAGCACACAGAGCAGTAGCTTGGCACTGCAAGGCAATCTGTGTGCTGGAACCTGGCACTCGTGCGTGCGGAGTGGAAGAGAGAGCAGAGTAGTCGGCCCCGGAGCCTCCTACGACCCTTAACATCAGCTTCATTCCACCTTGAAGACCATGGCAGGCCACGCACAGTTACAATCAGTGAAGGTGCACACTGGGTTTTTAAAATGTCTTTGATAGCAATGTGGATAGATGCGAGTGGTTTGAGGGTCAGCGTGTGAGAGAGGACAATCAGTTAAAAAAAATAAATAAAAACTGAACTGGCGAAGAACTGAAAAGGAAGATGAAGGGTTCATGCCGAAAAATCTCTTAGATTGATTCAAGATTGAGTTTCAGGGGTAAGGCAAGGGGAAGAGAAGGGTGACTTCAGGGGCCATGGTGGGATTAACAGAAATAGAATCAGAGGAGAAGGTGTTTAGAACGGGAGACCATGAGGTGAATGGCTGGGATGACAACTTTGATTAGGGCCTTCGGCTGTAGTGGAGCATTTGCCTAGTACAATAAGGCCCTGGGTTCAAATGGAAGGCACCCACATCACACATAGTTCTGATGTGTCATTTAGGACGTAAGTGACAACAGCAAGATATAACATGATAAAAAATGACCCCCCCCCCCCAAAAAAAAACCCTATGCAAACCATGAGAGAATACATTCTTTTAACATGCTGGCTGTCAAGAACCCAAGCCCCATCCCATCCTTCTCTTGTTTGTGACAACTTAAGGATGCAAACAGTGTCACCAGTCCTCTGTCACAAGAAACACACCTTAAGAGACAGGGGACTATCTTCCATGCGTCCTTTTAGGAGGAAGAAAAACTTCTTCTCTGTGTCTTACTGGAAGAGTCAGATGTGAATCATCAAGAATGTGACAACAGTCCTGGGGTCCATGGCTCCACTTCTGCAAGGCACTGTTCCCATGCAAGCACATAAAAACACATAAAAATGGGAACATTGAGTGAATAAGGACAATAGGACATATCATGCAAGAGTTAGCTGAGGACAAGCTCTGCCGCTGAGCTGCAGGGATCCAAGCACAAAGAAGGAAAATGAGCCAAACACACGGACCCTACAGAACACTGCAGTGCAAGGAGGGTCTCCTGAGAAGGTGTAGCTTAATAGCTGAATCTTGGTTTTAGATTCAGAGGCCTGCATTGAGACTCCAGCCTTGCCTCTTGCTCCTTCTGTGACCTCCAGTGGGGGCTTCTTTATTACTCATGGCCTTGGTTGAATGGATGGGTCGGTAAGCCTGCCCTGCAGGGGTGACAGAGGACAACTGGAAAAGGCAGGCACACAAAGCTCCTATACAACCACACAATCTTGGCCAAGGCAGCTGCTCCAGGGCTACTGAAGGAAAAGAGTGTCACACAGAAAGATCTAGAAAGTAGAAGCTGGAGATAACCAGGACAGAGGGACACCTATGCCAAGTCACAGGAGGACCCCTCATTGCTAAAGAGGAACTGACAAAATGTCCTCTGGGATGAGCAACTAGAAGGCCACTGTTCCTCTTGACTTTGGACCAGAGTTCTGGACTAGGGAACTTAAAAGAAGGGTCAGCAAACAGGACCCAAGTCCAAGGTGCTTGGCTGGCAGCAAGGGCTCTGTTCTGAAAATTCCCCTCTGTATCATACCTCAGAAACACTCACTTAGGGGCTGAATGTGTAGCTTAGGCGGTAGTATTCTTGTCTAGTATGGATAAAGCCCTCGGCTCAATACTGAGCACTATACCCAGTTGGGTGTGGTAGTGCATGCTTGTAACCCTGGCACCTGGGAAGTAGAGACAGAGGGTCAGGAGTTCAAGGACATCTTCTGCTATACAGTGAATCTGAAGTTAGTCTGGGATGCATAAGAGCAGAGAAGAGGAGAAGGAAGGAGAGGGGAGGGAAGGAGGGGGAGGGAGGGGAGAGAGGAGAGAGGTGGGAATGAAATGTCCTCTTCGACCTGTTTTCTAATTCTCTGAGAGTGAAGTAAAGGTAGTCACGTCCTTTTTTGTCTTTTGGCCTTGGCGAAGGAGGCATCATTCCAGCCCCGTGTCGCAACCTTCTGCAGAATTTGCTTGCACTGGCATTTTATTGCCGTGTAGTTCTTTTTTCTGTCTGACAGATTTCTCAAAAATAAAAAGCAAACAAACAAACAAAAGGAAATTCCAAACAACGTATGTGCTTGGCATTAACCTGAAAAAGTCCGAACCCCTCAATCTGTATACGATCAGAGTTGTGGGACTAGGAAAAGTGTATAAAAACCATGGAATCTGGCAAGTTCTCCTTTAATAAATGACAACAGTTGCTTCTCAGACTCCTTTGGTCACATGGATCATGTTGGTCAGGGCTGTCATGAAGAGCCTGCTAGTTTATTCTCTGCTGAATGTCTCTGGGCAATCCAAACGTGGGCAGCCCCTGAGCAAGGTCAATTTCATGACCTCCTTCCTGCCACCCCGCCCCCTTCGGACTCTCTCGCAGCTCCCCAGTGGCTGATCCTTCATCCCTAGCAACAACTGCAGCTGCTACTGTTTCCTGACTCTGGTGGAGAAAGTGGGCTTGGGGCCAGGTCTACTGTCCAGGGCTCCCTGTGGAAGATGCTAGAAGAGAGCAAGCAGCACACTCTCTCTCACCATCAGCAACCTTTGCAGAGCATCTGGATTGCAACATGCACAGTCCAAAGGTCCAGCCTGTATGTTTCTGCACCTGGCTTGTTCAAACGGAACTGACCTTAAACCAAGCACTGGGTCCTTACTCTGGTATTCATGCAGAGAGTTGGATGTCAAATGTGAATATGGATTTAGCATCCTCTCCCTCCAGGCTGTTGGGACTAAGGGATGCATATTAACCACCCAGCTCCTAGAACACTGAACCCCACGCCAGAGCTTGCGCACTTCTTCTGGATCCAATAATATCTTTGCCCCTGTTGAATCCAGGTTATCTCTTACATTTCAGCTCATAGTCATAGGCATGCTGCAGAGGTGAGTTCCTGTACTGGGAGAGGCTGGGGAGGCCACACCTTGTCCTTAACTCATCAGCATTCTGTGCCTGAGATTGGAAGTGTAGGGCAGTGTGGCGCACTGGAAGAGAAGTGAGTTCTCAGCTGTCACTGGCTTTGAGTGACAGCCTCTTGTTGGGTGGGTGGGTTTGGCAGGCACGGTTGAGAGAAGACAGAGCTGGGCTGGTATAACTACATAGGGGTGAATTAGACCACTAGATTCCTGGACACAGGCCTGGGCCTGATCCTTCTGATTCTAGAAGAGGCTTCAAGATAGAGCAAGCATGATTTTATCCGACAGGTATTTATTAAGTTGATATCTTCACTGGCTCTGTCTCATAATGTGCTCAGTGCTTGTGGGCAGGGTCTTGTGTAGACTATGATGGGGTGGAGAGAAGATTTGACGAGGATACTTAATAAGAATTTTGTAGAAAGAATGGAGATGTAACTCAGTTGGTAGAGTGCCTGCCTAGCATGCAATGAACGAAGGCCTGGGATTGATCCCTAGTGCCACATAAACCACCTGTGGTAGTGCCAGCCTGTGACCCCAGTACTGAGGAGATCGAGGCAGGGAAATCCAAAGTTTAAGGTCATCCTTGGCTACGTAGTGACTTTGAAGCCAGCCTGGGTCACACGAGACTGTTTCTAAGAGAAGCAGCTAGGGCCATTGAGAGCAATGATTCCCTCACTTAAAACCAACTTCAGAACACCCATTACACCTAAGGGCCTTCCTAGGAGGGAAGAATGCTTCACCGGAGAAGACAGGCAAGATGGCTCCCTGTATGAAGCCCTCAAAGTCACGATGTAGCTAGCAGGCTAGCAAGGCAGAAGAGACAACAGGTTGACAGACTGGTTACTTCCGGGGCCAGTCACATAGGTGACGGTGGAAGAAGACAGGGATACTCTAAAGTGATGCCCAATTCCATTCTCCAAGGGAGATTTAGCAATAGTCAGTAGCTCAGGCTAGGAACCTCGGGGCTAGGTGGAGGGCTAGCACTCACCATGGGGGAAACCCAGTGTGATTTGAGACCTGGGGGATACTAACTTAGAATGCTGAGCTATGACATCTGGCATCCAATCATGAGCCTGGGATGAGGAGCTAGACTGTGATGGGCTAGGAGAGCTGAAAAGCAATGCCGGTACAGGGTCTGTGCCCCATGTGGAGGGCCTGATGGGGAGGACCATTGCCACACCATTCACTCTGACACGCCTCTCCCCTCATGCAGATTGTAAGAGTCAGTGGCATGTTTCCACTTGAGTTTATCAAATCCACTCTCGCAGCGAAGCAGATGCCCGGGAAGGGGTGATGAAGAAGACAACAAAGAACTGACCAACTAAGGCCGTGGCAGTGAATAAAGGGGAAGCCGCAATAGACTATCAAGCAAAGAACACTTTTTATAATTTCAGTGATTAACTGGATTATGGGGGGGCGGGCAGTTTAGGAGGACCCTGAGTTTCTGGCTGTGGTAAGGAGTAGCAAAGGGAAGGGTGACAAGGAGTATGTAGGGGACACAGTTCAGTTCAGGAAATGTGGTGTTGATGGTTGGTAGGGGTGGGCATCCAAGCGGCTGTGGATCTGTTGCTGAAGAAAGACCAGCTTTAAAAATATGTACAGATTGTGAGAGGCTGGTGAATGGCTGGGCTAGGTTATAGCTTGCCCAGCAAGCATGGAGACCAGAGTTCAGGTCCCCAGAACCTATGTACATGCCAAGGCATGGTGGTAGGCCTGTGATTCCAGCTTTGGAAGGGGTGGACAGGCAATCTTGAGTGCGCTGGCTAGGGAGACTTGCCATCCTGGTGAGCTCTAGGTTTAATTGAGAGACCCTAACTCAATGAGTAAGGTGGAAGAGTAACCGAGGATGATTCCTGACATCAGCTGTAGGCCTCCACATGCTGTACCCCTCCACATACACACATGCCCACATGCTTGTAACATGCATGCAAACAAGCCTGAACACACACACACACACACACACACACATATGTATATATATATATACACATACCATACAAACATATGAAAGAAATAGAAATATATATATTTATATATAGAAAATATATGGTAAGAAAATGAAAACAGAGCATTGGCGGGATAGACAGATAGATTGATAAAGTCCTTGTCTTGTTGTTGTTGTTTCATGACAGGATTTCTCTGTGTAGCCCTGGCTGTCCTGGAACTCAGGCTGTAGACCAGGCTGACCTCAAACTCAGAGGTTCGCCTGCCTCTGCCTCCCAAGTGCTGGGATTAAAGGCGTGCACCTAAAGTCCTTGTTTTGTAGAACAAGGATCTGAGTTTAGTCCCTGGAACCCGAGGCTAAAAACAAAAACAAAGGATTTAAAACACTGCTTTAATCCCAGCACTCAGGAGGTAGAGGCAGGCGAACCTCTGAGTTCAAGGCCAGCCTGGTCTACAGAATGAGTTCCAGGACAGCCAGGGCTACACAGAGAAACCCTGCTTTGAAAAATCAAAAATAAATAAATTAAAAAAAAATAAAAACAAAACAGATGTGGTAGCTTGTATTTGTAATCCCGGTATGGGGAGGCAGAAACAGGTAGATCCCTGGGACTTGCTGACCAGTCAGAGGTATTTCTAGGTCAGTGAGAGACATTGTCAAAGAATAAAAAGAAAGAAAAAGATGGGCAGTGCCTGAGCAGGATACAAAAGACAAGGACAGCAATGACACAGGTGCACACACACACTCCCCACATGCATGTGTCTCTGCCGCCACAGGGAAGTACACACGTATGCACACACACACACACACACACAAACTCACACACATACACTCACACACACATGTATGCACGCACGCGCACACACACATATACACACACATTCACACACACACACACACACACACACACACACACACACA
>CABHPH010136119.1:15547-31609 GCA_902168325.1 Peromyscus nudipes
TGTGTGTGTGTGTGTGTGTGTGTGTGTGTGTGTGTGTGTGTGTGTGTGTGTGTGTGTATCTGCATTCAGGCATGTGGGATAGGGCCCACAGAGTGCCAGAGGTGTTGAAAACCCTGGAGCTAGAGTCACAGGATGTTATGAGCTGTCTAATATGGGACTGGGAATTGAACATAAAAACCTACAAAAGCCACCAAAATGCTATTTTATCTCAAGACAGTTCTTGATACTGACAGTACAGGAGTAAAGAAAACATAATACTAGCAACAAGCCAGCATTCAGGCAAAATTACTACTTTCAAAAGAGAAAAATATGAGCCAAGATTAAGAAAGGCCAACGATAATGGATGCTTTGGAGAAGTCAAAGAAGATGGAATTAACTGCCCAATGCCTGGTCAAGTTCTAAGGATAGATTTCAGTGGGGTGAATATTTTACTGACTTAGTCTTTAGAACTCTGTTCTCCTCTGAAGTGACAAATTGTAATTTTCATTCATTTTCTTTGGATGCATGTTTGTTCTTGTGTGGATATGTGTGCATATGTGCCGAGGACAAGCTTGGGTGTTTTTCCACAGGAATGGCCCATGTCTACCTTTCTTGTTGCAACAGGGTCTCTTGCTCGTTTAGACCTCACCAAGTAGACAGGATGGGCTAGTTGGCAAGTGCCAGGGACTGTTTCTGCCTTGCCAGGCCTGGGATTACAAGTGCAGACTACCATACCTGCTTTTTAACATGGTGTTTGAATGATATATTTACAGCTTCAAATCAGTGCTTGTAGTTTCTATGCACAAAATTTAAGGAAAAACTTCTAAGTCTAAATGTCCATTTGAAAATAATTTTAGTGACCATATACTGTGAACAGTTCTAAAGGTCATATAATACTCTTATTCTACCTTTAATTTATGTTTTGCATGTCAGGGCTGTTAAACTTAAAATAGCATTTTCTGGTCTCTCTTTTATTGCCTTTAGCAAAGTGCAACAAATAAGATTAAGATAATATATAAAAATTTATTATTACTACTACTACTACTCTGTGTGTGTGTGTGTGTGTGTGTGTACATATGTATGCATGTGACTGTGGGATCCTGAGATCTATCTTAAGTGTCATTTTTCAGGAACTACTCAGCTTTATTTCTTTGAGGCAGGGTCGCTGGACTGAAACTGGCCAAGGAGCTAAGCTAGTTGGCCAGCAAGTCTCAGGGATCGTCCTGTATCTGAATCCGTAATGTTGGAATGACAGACATATGGCACCAAGTACAGCTTTTCCAGGGCGCTGGGGAAGTAACTCAAGTCCTCATTTTTGCACAATAAGCAATTTACTGACTAAACTGTCCCCCCTGTGCCAACAGTCCTATTTGTAAAGATGCTCAACCTAGTATTGTATCTATTAAAAGAATTTTGATATGATAGCACATGCTGTACAAATTCCTTTAACACTTAAGAGTTTAACAAGGGACTGTGTATCTCTCTAATGAAATATAAATACCCTACGGATTTTATGACTTAAAGATTGTGACAACTTTGAAAAACTTAACCGGTAAAACTAGCCAATATATTAAAAATTATATTTGAACTGCTAAGACCAAAATTAGGCACAATTTTGAAAGAATGATAACAATGAAAAAGAAATCCTTGATACATTAGTTTGAAACAATAATGGATAGCTTCTTTCCCATGATATTTATGGTGCTTTGATGCTATTTTATGCATTCCATGTTTTATTTATTCAGAGTAACAATGTGTTTAGTCACAAGCATGTATTTATTATTTCTTTTATTAAAAGACTATTTCTGGCAGTATGCTTGGGTCAGTGTTCCTCAAGGCTTATGTGTTAAAGGTTTGGATGTTAGCCTATATTGCTGCTGTGAGATGGTAGAAGGTTAAGTGGCCTAGGGGGAAGAGACTAGGTTGTCTGGGTTATGGTTTTGAAGAAATGCTTCCTGTTTCTCATTTTCTGGGTACCACGAGGTGAACAGACCTTCACAGTCATATACTTCTACGGTGCAATCACAGGGTCATAGAGACAGGGACAAGTGACCACAAAACCTCAGAAACCGTAAGGCAAAGTAAGTCTTGTCTCTTACTAATTATCTCGGGCATTTTGCTATAGCAATACCAAGCTGGATAGCACAGGGGACATTGTTTGTTTAATAGTGAAAAATTAACTGCCTTTGTAGAACTTTTATTCTGGGGAGGGAGACATACAATTATGGAATGGAATCTAATTTATTTTTTCATTTGAGTCCTCTAGGAAGTCGAGACTACAGTGAGGTTAGTATGAGAAAGATTTACTAAGAAATAAAACTTATGAAATGAAAATAAAGACACGGCATTTGAGAGGCCAGCCATCCTGTTGGAGTTGACAGAGTCTACAAGTTCACCGAAGCATTGCTGAGCAAAGAATGCTTTATTAGCACATCACTCAGTTACTGGCTTAAGTCCCTCAGACAGCTAGACTCGTTCTGAAAAGAAATGAACTTTAGTAGATGTCAGTTAACTCCATTCCTGTCTTCTAGATGGGAATTTTTCTTAAGGGAAATTCAGAGAGTAGTATCTTTTTGTATCACACTCCATCTGGTGTAAATTAAAGTAAAATAAGGACAGGAAATGGTGAGTTACTTAAGTGGGATTGTGACCAAGGCTGTTGATAAAATGATATTTTATCAGAGAGTTAGAATTTAACCTCAAAATAGATAACAATCTCACAATAAGAATATTCCAGATGAAGGGAAAATATACAGAGATGGCCAGCCAAACTAGTGGAAACTCATGAACTGTGGACCAATAGCTGTGGAGCCCCCATGGGACTGGACTAGGCCCTCTGGATAAGTGAGATAGTTGTTTAGCTTGAACTGTTTAGGGGGCCTCCAGGCAGTGGGATCGGGATCCTCCCAGGTGAATGAGCAGGCTTTTTAGAGCCCATTGCCTATGATGGGACACCTTGCACAGCCTTGGTGCAGCAGGGAGGGGCTTGTACCTGTCTCAACTGAATGTACCAGGCTCTGCTGACTCCCCATGGGAGACCTTACCTTGGAGGAGGTGAGAATGGGTGGTGGGTTGGGGAGGAAGGCTGGGGGGCAGGAGGAGGGAGGAGAGGGAGATCTGTGGTTGGTATGTAAAATGAATAGAAAAATCTCTTAATAATAAAAATAAAAAAGAATATTCTAGAAGATTATTACATTCCCATTTCATATAAATATGATGTTTGGATTGAGAATATAATTTATTTTGTTTATAAAAGTGGCTAAAATGTCATCTCAGCATGTCTATGGTATTCTTATTATTCCCCAAAGACTTCAGAGACTGCATTCTGTTTTCACAGTCATCTACTAAAAAAAAAAACCTGTGAAAAATAAAAAAAAATAATTTTCTAACACAAAAAGAAAGAATATTCCAGAAGAGACATTACATGGAAAAGTGTTAAAATAGAAACAGGCTAGTATGGCTGGAGAAAAAAAAAAGGAGCCAATACTAGAAAGTGTAAGAGGTGAGATTGGGAAGATAGGCTAGAAACATCAGAACTATGGTTAGGACATTATTCTAAGTACTATTATTGTCAATGGGAGGTTTTGAACAGGAGGGTATTATGATCAATTTATATATGTAAAAATTATAAGATAATTGTGACTTAAAATAGTGTATTAGTGGTAGGGGATGAGTTATAAATCATACAAGCACACACACGAGAGAGAGAGAGAGAGAGAGAGAGAGAGAGAGAGATCACATAGCTTCCAGTTGGGTTGAATGTAGGAGTTCAGGGACTATTGGGCTTGAACCTCAATAAATACATGAATGAAGTGTTTCTTAGTTATCTTATATTGCTTTGGCCAAATGCCTGACAGAAAGATCCTAAGGAAGGAGTTATCTTAACTTACAGTTTCAACAGATTCAGTCCGTGCACTTGGATAGGACATCATTACAAGTAGAAGCATGTGGCAGAGGCTGTTATGTTCATGATTGTTTACCTCCTATTTTTCATCAACTCTCAATAGTGTCCTTTTATTAGGAATCCATCATGGGATTAATCTATTCATTCAGTCAGAGTTTTCAAGATCTAATCCTCTCTGGAAATACTCACACAGATACACCTAGAATTAAACTTTATTAGCCCTCTAGACAGTTTTCATCTAGTCAAATTGACAATCAAGATTAAGCATCGTGGAAGAGGGACAGATTTTGGTGAGGACATAGAATTTTAGATATGCTGAATTTAAAATGTTTATTACATTATTGGGTCATGGGTAAATGGTGAGATAAAGACACATGGAAGATGATAAAAGAAATAAAATGGATATTAACTTTGAGAATCATTAGCTTAGAGATGAAATTTACAGCCAAATGATTGAACAGGATCATTTATGGTGGTAAAGCAAATAGAGATATGTTCCTTTGATTGCTCTCAGGACACTAAAATTCAATCTTAAGGACTAAGAAGAGACTGTAGCAAAGACGGGAAGGAGTAATGAGACTGGAGGGGAGGACACAGACCTTGATATCCTGAAAAGATCAAGTAGTTTTGAAAGGGGATATAACCAATTCTGTCAAATAGTGGTTAGATGTTAGGAAGGGTGAAGTCTGCGAGCTGATTTTTTGCAATTGTTAAATGGAAAATGGTGATGATTTTGACAGAAATAGTTTCACAGGAATAGCAGAGATTAAAGCATTGTTGAAAAGCAAGTTTAGCTGGGGCCCCTAAGACTCCTAGCAACAGTGGAGAGGGTGCCTGAACTGGCCTTCCCCTGTAATCAGATTAGTGAGTACCCTATTTGTCATCTTAGGACCTACATCCAGTAACTGATGGAAGCAGATGCAGCGATCCACAGCCAAGCACTGGGCTGAGATCCTGGAGAGCAGTTGAAGAGGAGGAGGAGGGAACCATATGAGCAAGAGGGGTCAAGATCGTGACGGGGAAAACCACAGAGACAGACTCCCCGAGCTAGTGGAAGTTCGTGGACTCTGGACTGACAGCTGGGGAACCTGCAGGGAACCTAGCTAGGCCTTCTGAATGTGGGTGACAGTTGGGTGGCTTGATCTGTTTGAGGAGCTCCTGGCGGTGGGACCAGGAATTATGCCAGGTGCATGAACTGGCTTTTTGGAGCCCATCCCCTACAGTGGGATACATTGCTCAGCCTTGATGCAAGGGGGAGGGGCTAGACCCTGCCTCAACTTGATATGCCAGACTTTGTTGACTTCTCAAGGGAGGACTTGCCCACTCTGAGGCGTGGCGGGGGGGGGGGGGGGGGGGGGGGGGGGGAGCTGGAGAAGTGGAGAGAGGGGTATCTGGGGATGGTATGTAAAATGAAAAAATAATTTTAAATAAAAAAAGTAAGTTAAAAAAAAGAGCTCTTAATTGTTTAGCCATCTTTCCAGCCCCATGATTTAATTCTTTATGTAAAAATGAACAAGTACATCCATGTCATTGGTATATAAATTTGTTTTCATCATTGATAAATGGTAAAATTATATATACAAGAAGAATTGTTTTAAAATAAGTTTCTTTATGATTTATAAAAAAAGAAAAGCAAGTTTAGACTAAAGGGAATAGAACTTGAGAAAAATCAAAGCATTTTGTCTCCTATTTCTCTCAGAAAGAGAAGGGACAGAGAGGAGCCAAATATAAGAATAGAATTAAAGCTGTATAGATAGAATTTAATCTCAGAGGAATAAAGTAAACAGACGAAAAAACCCGGTGTACTTAGATTATTTTCCCCGCATATGACCCCTGCCTTTAGTAGTGTCTCTTCTGGGTCCCTGAGAAGAAAATTAAGAGGCTGGACCTCATAATTTCTGAAAGCATATGTGTTGTGTTTGTGTATGTTCTCATGTGTGCAGGTGCTTGTGAAGACTAAAAGAAGATACTGGATCTTCTGGAGCTGTTGTGAGCCACATGCCATGGGTTCTTGGTACTGAACTAGGGTTTCCTGATAGAAGTAAGTGTTGTTAAGAGCCCAGTCGTCTCTTCAGCCTCCTTTTCCTGTCCTTATGGATGTCCTTTAGAGATAAGAAAGCTGAGGTGATGTGCTGTAGGTTGCTTGCTCAAAATCTCATAACTAGTTTTAGATGAGGGATTTTTATGGCAAACCTGACATTAGTTCTTGATTTAAAGCTGCCAAACATTTAAGAGGAAAAAAAACCAAACATTTATGCCCTCCCTGTATGACACCAATAAAGCTAAGTACTTCCAAATGAATTCCACTCTAGTAATTAAATATCCAATAATTATACATGTGAATTAAAGTCAAACATTCTGGCTTGCCCAAATAGATATTATGCTAAATAATTATAACATTTAACCAAATTAGTAGAAATAAATAACATATTAAAATATTTTAAATAGTCTTTTGAGACAAGATCCTGTTATGTAGTCTTGGCTGGTTTGAATCACTCTTTATTTTCCTGACTGACTTTGAACTTGTGGTAATCCTGACTCCTGTGTGTTAGAAAAGATATGTGCTTCTGTGAAGCCTAGCTCTCTTCTCTTTCTAGATTTACATATTTTTAGGTATGTGGGTGATTTTCCTGCATGTGCCTGTGCCATATGCATGCCTGGTGCCTGTGGGGGCCAGAAGAGAGAATTGGATCCCCTGGAACTATAGTTACAGACCATTGTGAGCTGCCATGTAGGTGCTGGGGATCAAATATGGGTCCTCTGCGAGAGTAACCAGTTCTTTTAACTGCTGAGCTGTCTCTCCAGCATTCATTTTCTTTATGTAGGCTTAGCATATAATTGTACTTGACATTTCTTTTTTAACAGAACTGTTAACATAGCTGTTAACATCTTTTACACACAACACACACACACACACACACACACACACAAACATACACACTTAGACAAACACTTGTGAAATTTTATAAAATTTCTGAACTTAGGAAGATTAACAAAACATACACAATGATTAAATAAATATGCGTCTTTGGTTTTTAATGGATAAATAATATGATGATGAACACATTCAGTTACGACTATATTTACATAGAGATCTGAATCTATAGTGTATGCCAATTATGAATATAATGTCAAACCAATTATGCATTCAAGAATTACAGCAGCTATTACCTAGGTAACCACAAAATACATAATCTTAAACTGAATTTATTAAATGAAAAGTATTCCTTTGGATGCTTGCAATTGCTATGTGTAAAATGAGAAAACAATTTAAAAGATCGTGGAACTGTATAAAATATGTTTGAAATTTTGTTTTTACGTAATTAGAAAAGACAAGGTAATTGAAGTATTTATTTGAATTAAATATCTCAAGGAATATGCAATTACGATTAATTCCTTATTGTACATTATTACAGTAAATAATTGAATGTGCTTTATTATTATTCTTTGACTATTCTGAGAATGTGTAAGGTTGTGATTGAAAGTTATTTTTACTATGCTGGCATTTATTCAAGGAGAATAAAAACACAGAAATTTTTCAATAAGTTGCAGAATAATACCTTTTCTTTCCTGTGTGTCTTTCTCGTACTCTATTTTAGCATGAGTGTATTGAGTGATATCAGGCCAACTTCATCCTTCTCTCCTGTCTCTAGCTGGAGTGTCTAAGTGTTCTTGGGTGTGGTTATGTGGTAATATTGTCTTTAAAAATATATGAGTGAGGAGATGTATGCTACTCTGGACACAGTCCTGGGTGTTTCCAAGCAGTCTTCCATGTCTGCTAGCCGGAGAAATTTTCTTGAGGAAATATCTAATTTCCACTATTTAGAAACACTTGATACTAAAGAATGATGGCAGAACATGAAGGAAAAGTGTTAGGATTTGACAAACTTTGTGGAGCAGAGTAAATATTGTCCTAGAATTGTCACTTTAGATGAGAGAGAAACAAATTTCTATCTTTTACGCTTCATTCAACTAGTGATAATTCTGTTTATTACGGTAGTGAAATCTCAATAACAGCCGCTGATTGGACCAGATTTATAGAGAAAAAGATCAAGTAATCCTTGTGTTTTTTCAAGTTCACAGTTTCAATAAATTCACATATATATGACCTCACTCATCCCCAAAAGGGTGCCAGTCTTAGAGATGCAAAATTTCTCAGCTTTCTCTCAGGTTCTCATCATGCAGCTCCACCTCCAACTCACGCTTCTTTTATCACTTGGGCATTTATTCTGGCTCATAGTTCAAGATGATTTCAAGGGCTTTTTTTGATCTCACATGCTTGGGAAGAACATTATAGTGTAGGAGCATATGATGGAGGAGCTCATCTCAATGGAAGGAGAAAACAGATAGAGAGAGGGAAGAGTCCAGAGATAAGATAGCCCTCAGCCTTGGTCCCCAGTACCCTACTTCCTCCAGTTGAGCCCAAGCATCTAAAGTCTTCAAGGAACCACCAGATGAGTAACAAATGAGCCAATAGGACATTTTACAAATTATCCCATAACAGTGCTCTTTAAATAGGGGGGGATTTTGAGGATCAGAGGTCAAGACTTCACCATATGAATTCTGAAAGTCAATAGTTTTAAAATGTTCCACCATTTAAAACACAGTAGGCACAAGCCTGTGCTATTCTAGATCCTTTTTCAGGTACTCACTTACCTGTGCAAAGCCACCATTGAGATAAATACTAATATAAATTCCATTCTATGGATGTGAAAATGGAGGCACAGGGTAGCTAAACACATTACTAAACATTTTTGACATAGCAAGTGGTAGAGTGTGGAAGAGCTGTAGAGAGCCTGGTCCCACATCTGCTTTCTCAGCCAAATAATTAAAAAGGTGGATGCATTCTGTGTGAACTTTTCCAGTGGAGAAGATGACGTCATGTTTTGACTGCTTTGCTGTATGGCTTTCAGAAAGCCATCCGATCTCTTTCGGTCATCTGCATCCCTCTTCTGCTTTGGAATAATTGACAAGATGATGTAAAGCCCTTTTGCAAATAAGGACTAAATAAATGTCAGCCGTTGTGGTAATTTAATCAGTAGGAGTGTGTTTGTCACTTATATTTATGAGCAGCCTAGCTACTCGGATGAGACAGGCTATGTGGGGAAAAGAGGCCCAGGAGAGAATGAAAACAGAAAAATGGTAAAACTGTGTGTGACAGATAAACCTTTCCAGCTCCTGCAGTAAATCCAACACAGCACCAAATTGTCTCAAGCCTTTATACACTATACTTTCACACCCACATGAAAGGTTAATTTTTCCAAAACTCACCCAGGCGAGCAAGAATAACACAACCTTTGACATATTAAAACCGGAGTGACACACCTCCAGGGTTCAAGATTGTTTGGAATTGGGATGGAGTTGTTTTCTTGTTGGATAGAAATAATTGTCAAACACTAACATCAGACAAGGATGCTCAGAAACCGATAAAGACACAAGAAGACATCTATTTATATTTATTTATATTTACAAACACAGGTAAAAACAAGCTCACTGTTTTATACAGAAAAACAGCACACAGACCTCTTTTCAGGATCACAGAAGGGACAGTTATTCATTACAGCATTTGCATCACTGTAGTCCATCTTTAGTGTAGACTGCAATTTATTGAGACACCCAAGTGGAGAATTGTCTCTGCTTTCCCATACTCCTCAAAAAGTTCTCAATTAAGTCCAAATGCTTTTGTTTCTAGCAACCTCCATGCTACCTTGCCATGCCTGCCATATCCAAGTATCAGACTTGGTATATTAGCTACTTTTCTGTTGCTGTGATAAACCACACGACCATGGCAGTTTATAGAATATAATGTTTATTTTTGCTTAAACATAATGGTAGGCACCATATGGAATCAGGTGGGGCAGGCGTGATGGCAGAAACAGGAACCTGAGGGCCCACATGCTATGAAACATAGCAGGAAGTAGAGAGAACAAACTGGAAATGGCACAGAGCTTTTAATTTCACCCTTCCCTACACCCCCACCCAGTGACATACTTTATGTAGCACTGCATCTGTGAAAGTGTCCCCAAACAACACAACCAACTGGGGACCACGTATTCCAAATGCCTTAGACGGCTGGTGGTATTTTTCATTCCATCTACTATACTTGGTTTGGTCTAAACAACAGAGATGTGTTTTCTCACTGTTTTTGGAGCTCAGGATCAAGGTTTCCTCAGATTTGGTCTCTTGAGAAGTTGTTCTCCTTGGCTTGCAGCTGGCCACAGTTTTGCTAAGTCAGCTTTACCAGAGGCCAGGCTGGTCCTGGGGACCCTAGGTAAGATAGCTCCTATCACCTGTTTACACTCCTTAAAGCCCGCCCAATACTAAAATATTAACTATGATTTCTTGAGATAATTTTTTTTTTTTAGAAAACTACCCAAGAGTGAAATGATTTCATGAAGAAAATAGAAATTTCTTCCATTTAAACATCTATTTTGCTTTTAATATTTAGGTCATATAGGATGAGATAATGTGCCAGTCACAAGTTTTAAATGTGTAAAAGTAGGCATTTCTGTTCTACACTTTGGATGGTAAACATCCCATGGGGGTTAGTATGCTATTGATTTGATCTCCAGCTTTATGCTATCAGCTGTAGTGAGACATTTAGAAGGTGGAGCCTAGTGAAAGGTTTTCAGATCCCTGGGGAGTATGCCCTTGAAGGATATATTGGGACCCTGTCACCATCCTTTTTCTGTCTTTCTTCCTGACCATGAGATCAGTGGAATACTCCATTGCACACTCTTACTATGGTGTGCTGCGTTCAATATCAGAGATCTAAAAGCAGAGTGTTGACAATCCTGGACCAGAACTTCCCATACTTAGAGCCAAATGAACCCAAATGAACTTATAAATTGATCATCTGAGGTATTGATGGTATGGATGGAAAGCCAAGTCATTCTGAATAGCACATATTCCGTCTTGTCACCAATAATGTCACACATGGTTCAGCACAAAGCTCCAGTTCTATGCATTCTTACATTCTTCCTGCCCACAATGGAAAGAAAATAATGAGGTTTACAGTGGTGTGAACTGCCTGCCCAATTTAGTTGCTAACTGTCCACCCACTGTTCTTTCCTTTGTGCTTTATGCCAGTGGAGCAGTTTGAATGATCAAATTAAACGATAGACCTAATTAACTCTAAGAACTTTTCAGGCCTCTAACTGGAAAAATCTACCTCTTATGGCTCATTTTATTTCCTCACAAAAAAACTGCTTTATACTTGCAGCTTATTACTGCGTGATAATTTATGCAGTATTTGCCTACACACGTACACATTCACCTAATCTTATTTTTAACACCTTAATTCATGCGCTCATAGTCTGTGGCTTGAAATTTCCGCCTTTCTCCGTATGGTTGCATAGCAACCTCTGCAACTCGTGAACAACAGAATTACTTGCTATTGAGAGTGTGGGGAGCAGAACTGAGCCTGTAGTTCCATTGGTAAATGTTTGTCATTTATGCTCTGTGGAAGTATGCTTAAAGCGGAAGGGTTAGTGACTGAAATAGTGAGAGAAAACCAGAATTATCCAGCAGCAAAGACATATGCTCAGACAACTTGATAAATTAACCGACTCCATCATGACTTTCATCCTTTGTCGAAATGTGAGATTCAATATTTGACTTGTATTTCAGGTCATGTGAATATAGAGGTTAAGTTTTAAAATGATTAGATAGATTCACTACTACACTAAGGAATGTGCTTACTACAAATGAAGTCAGGATCGAAGGGTAGGGGTATGTCCAATACAAACAGCATTACAAAGCAATCTCATAAAATTCTTGACTTCTATTTTTCATTACAACCAACAACCTTCCTTAATTTCTGGTTTTGGTCTCTAATCTGCTGGAGAGTACAGAGGTCAAGTGCCCAGTACCCCGAGTCCCTTCTTCACTACAAAGACCACTTATCCTTAAAGAATAAATCTTGTGAGAGGTGGGTGTAACTGGGGAGAACTCAGGATGAAAATAATTGTACGAGTTTTTCTTTTTACCCAAGTCGGTTGCTGTTTTTAGAATTTGTCGTGTTGAAAACCTCACCTTTTATATCCTTTGTCTGGCTAATGCTCCTTATTAAAATATATGCACACAGAGACAATTCCTCTGATGCAGCACTCCAGGGAGCCTTTTCTCGGCTGTGCTTTTCATTTGATTGCATTGTACTGTGCCTTGTAATGCCATCCTTGAATGCCTTATTCCTACAGTGATTTTAAAGCATTTGTTTTCTGTCTGAGATACCTTTTATTGTCTGCCTAGGGAGCTTCATATTGCCCAAAGGTATTGGCCCCATTCTGAATTAGATCCTGTCTATCAGAAAGTGTTTCAGTGTTAATGGACTCCTAATGATGCTTTGAGACTATGCTTGTTGATAGGATCCACATATCAGATTTCATGCACAGACAAAAAAGTATTATTTTTCTTGCTTCTTGATCTGTTGTCTATTATAAACTCTAGACTCACAATCTTATAAAGTCAATTATCTAATGGAAGGGAAGCAGAACTATTATTTATAGAACATCTAGTATACTTCATAATCCACACATTTTTCTCATTTATTGCATGTACCAATCAAGTAGAATTATTTGAATTTTATGTGATACAATGACCAACTCTCACACTAAAACTCTCAATCAAAGTCACAAGGCAGAAGTAGCAGAGAGGTTATTCAAATCTATCTGTTCGATCTCTAAACTCTCTCCTGCCACCCCACTCCATGATTCAGAATGCACTGACTACCATTTGTCAGGCACTGGATATATATATATATATATATATATATATATATATATATATATATATATATATATATACTACTAGGTGCTGTGGATAGAGAATTCTGAGCCGTGGGTCTTGAACTCACAGACTTTGTTAACATATTTAAGGAAAGTCATTGCCTGAGGCAACATTAAAGTTCCAGAGGAAGAGTGGAAGGTGTGCAGTAGGAGCTGAGCAGAGGACTTGACTGCTCTTCTCAGGCCAGCTGGAGGTTTGAGATCCAAGAAACAAGTGTTAGTTTCCTACTCAGGAAGATCAGGAGATGAGGAGGAAGAAGAATCTACTAAAACACACTTGTTCCAAAATGCCATAATGACAGCTAATAGCTTGTACAGTAATTTAAGAGATAAAGAAACACTAGAAAGTGAAATAAAATCAACAGTTTCCGGATTTAGTCATTAATTGTGCTTTCAGTGGTATAATTAGTGCCTTTTGACTCTTCATCTCAACTGTACCACTTATTGCATGTACGATTCTGGGTATATTGAATCTTGTGTCTAAATGTCTTGTATAAAGTCTATGTGATTAAAAACTACCTAATTTATGAGTTTGTGAAAATGTGTGCATGAATGGTGACTGATGATTATTAAATCAGAAATTGGTGAGTTTAATATTTATTTAATATATAATTTCAGTTTTAGACTCTGTGATCTTAAAATGAATTGAAGTTTATGTTGGTCAGTTAATATGACTAAAACACTGATAATCAAATTTATTCATTCCAGGGATATGACTAGAAATATGCTTGTGTGTTCAAAAACCACTTAACATCAATACCAATGACTATTTGTTGAGCACTATGTACAGACAATTGTGATTCACATGCTTGAGATACATATCAATGTTGCCAATGATGTAGTTCATTCATGGAAGGAAGAACAAAAACAACATGTGTGAATAGACATATGTTGTATATAATTTTCAAGTAAAAAATCTTTATTGATCTATTTATAACAAATCATATAACAGTAGCCAAAAGTTCCTGTTTTTTAGCTGTCCTCTTGCCTGTCTAGTCCAGTGACATATTTCCAACTGTAATCCAGTAATCACATATGAGTGTCCCTTTCCTGGCTATATAGCTCTAAAAATACAATAAAACAAACTGTTCCTCAAAAGATAAGAAAGGCTCTCCCCAAGTATTTAGTCAACAACTACTACAACTGTCCAGAACTTCACATTCATCTCCCTTTTATTTCTCAGATTACTCCAGTTTACAAAGAGAACTCAAACCTGTTTGAATCAAGCCCTTACAGTGCAGTGAGGCTTACTCTACTTTTCCTCCTTTACACCCACCAGGACCATCTGGAGATCCTGTGGGAAAACAAGCCAGAGGGTCATAGTGTATATTCTTGATGTCTAAATGGAAAGATTGTTTAACTGTATAGAATTCTTAAAATAAGATCGCTTTATTTTTTTTATTTTTTTATTTTTTGAGACAGGGTTTCTCTGTGTAGTTTTGGTGCCTGTCCTGTATCTCACTCTGTAGATCAGGCTGGCCTTGAACTCACAGAGATCCATCTGGCTCTGTCTTCTGAGTGCTGGGAGTAAAGGTATGCACCACCACCGTCTAGCCCAGCAAACAATTTAAGGAAGGGAGTCTTTACTTTGGTGCACAGTTCAAAGATACGGTTGAGTTGAGGGTATTTACATCTAAGGTTATTACTGGGAGATTTTTCTGTCTGTGTTTTTGGTGGGTTGGGTTATTGTTTGTTCTTTTCTTTTTCTCCTGTTATCACTAGGGGGTGGCTGGTTCACTGAAGAATTCTTTCTCTAATCTCCTGGTATCTTTTTTTTTTTCCAGAGCTGAGGACTGAACCCAGGGCCTTGTGCTTGCTAGGCAAGCGCTCTACCACTGAGCTAAATCCCCAACCCCTCCTTCTGGTATCTTTTGTGATGCTGCCTTGCTGGTCATGAATGGCCTTAGTCCATGTTCATTTTGAAATGTCTTTATTTCTCTCTCAAAGTTTATCTTTTAGAAGATAACTTTGCTGCATATCATAATCTTGCTTGGTAGTTCGGGGCTTGGAATATATTGTTCCATACTTTTCTGGCTAGTATTTTAGTGTGTTTGTGGATGAATTAGCATTTTCCCTCATAGCTTTCCACATTGTTGCCTTGTAGCTTTTAAATCTTGAGTATGATAGGTTGTGGAGAGGAAGGGATACCATATTTTATTTCCTGTTCAATAAATAAACAGCACTGTTAGAAAGATAGATGGAAAACACAGAGATAAGTGGGTAGATCAGTTTGGGCTAATTCTTGGTTTAAATGACTCTAAGAGGTAGTGGTGTTTTTGTTTGTTTGTTTTTGTTTTTTTGTGATGCCACTACAACAATGTCCAAAAATGAAACAATTCACTAAAAAGTTAGATTAAGAACTAAACATATTAAAAAGAGCTAACAAAATGGCTTGGTGCTGTGGCCAACCCTGACGTTCTACATTTGATCCCTGAAATCCATGTGGTAGAAAGAGAGAAACACCTCCCACAAGTTTTCTTCTAATCTCCACACCTACACCATGGAACATGCACTCTTCCAGAAAGAAGTATTGTAAGGCAAAAATACAACTAAAGGTTTAGTAGAAAAGAAACATTTTGAAGCATCAGGGTCAAGAAAAATTGTGTGAGAGAAATAAATGGTGATGATGATGATGATGATGATGATGATGATGATGATGATGATGATGATAATGGTTAGGTTACCTTCATCTTTTGTTCTCCAAATCTACTAGCACTGCCAATTACATTCATGATACAGGGGACTGAGTGTTAGTTAGACTTGTGGACTTTTTTGACTTTCCTATGGTTTATGCTGGTGTTGTATACATGTACTGGAAAAGTGAATATTGTCTGCCAGAACTGACAATATTATTGTGGTTTTCCTACTTTTCATGATAGAAGCATTTACCAGTCAAAGTTAGCTTTGAGTATACGAGCAGGAAAGATTCTTTTACTTTGCTAAGCACCAAGATCATAATCTCTGGGGTGGCTCATGTGCTGGCTACATGGTATCAGCAATATGAGAAGAAACGGTAGCATGAGATTTTTATAGTGGAGGATTTATCTTCATTCATTTAAGATATTATGAATATTAATCAATCTGCTCAAGAGGCATACTTCAGAATTCTCAGGCTGCACTGCAGTCAAGGGCAGATAGATAGATAGGCACATAGGTGGTCCCAGAGGTTGAACCTCTGTTCATCTTATACTCAGAACTATCAAACCAGAGCTAGTCTATCAGCTTCTGGACACTGGAAGCCTCTTATAGCCTGCTCCTCACCTTCTTGTGTCTGGCCTTGTGGCTCTGTAAAACCATTAACCAGGGCGCACTCTCTCTTTCTCTCCCCACAGACATTTACACAGACAGACAGACAGACAGACAGACACACACACACACACACACACGCACACA
>CABHPH010136120.1:0-10684 GCA_902168325.1 Peromyscus nudipes
TAATGACATTCTGTCTCACAATAAAATGCAGACAGACACCAAATATTTATTAGTATCTTACAATATTTGTTTCTAAAAACATTAGCCTAGAGCAGTACTGAATCAAAAGGGGGTTCCCACAACCATCTCATCCATCCAGCCCAGGAGGGAGCCAGCAACACAAGATTCAGAGAGACATCCCAGGTGTATGCAGGATGAAGTGCCCCATACTTCCCAAATGGGATGGTACATCCTATGTCTACTCCAGCTTGCCTGGGATGCTCCTGTGTCTGGTTCGTGAATGATGGCTCTGGATCCTTCAAGAGTGTTTTGAGCCTTTTACCTGCTCATAAACACGAGTTTGAACAAAGTGGATAAATTCAGGATCAGGGCAACTGCCACAACTCAAGTGTTCTTTGCTCTCCTAAGAAATCCTGACTACTTCTGGGAGAGCTGTAAAAATCTAGCCTTGTGGCTATGGTGAACTATAGTAACTATCGCTCCCCCTGGGAGCAAACCAAGTGCCACTCTACCATGTTGGGTTTTCAGGAGCTATCCCACTAACCCCGAAGCCTTTGGGTCATATATCTAACAAATTATATCTTACATTTTTAAAAGCAGGTTACTGACAAATAGGATGATCCCTGTGCAATTAAAATCTGATGTCAGAGTGTGAAAATCCCCTGCTAACAGGGCACTCCCACATCACTCATTCTATATTAATGTATTTATTCTCCTTTGTTGTTCCCGTTTTTAAAAATGGCTCCCTGGGTTGCAATGTTATGTTAAGCATATTACATGTTACTCCGAAGCCAGCTCATATATTATGTGCCATTACACTCCAGGGTATACATTTCTGAATAGCTCACACTCCACAGTTACAGTTCCACATTAAATATGGGCTGCCACAAGTGGAGCCCAAGAGAGTTGTCTGTTCCATTCCTGGCTTCTTGTTTTCCCTGGAAGCGTTCCTCCTTCCATTGTGCACTCCTCAGGGAAGGCATGCCTTCAGTCAGAAAAGTCTACCTGGGGAAGGTGAAAAGTATTTCTCTCTTGAGTTTTCTGGAAGGGAGAGTAGAAATGGCATCTGGTTGACTGAGTGCCTGTCACCTTCTGTGGGGGCCAGTGATGATTTGCACCTGCATGGCCATGCTGATGGGACACAAAGGAGGTGGGGTGCCAGAAACCATCATGGCCACGGACAGAAAGCTGTAGTGTCTTTCCTTCTGCAGCATTGGCACCAACAGAAGTCTCTGTCCTCGACAGACATGGAGGTTTCATTTCAGATGGCCAGAGTGCACTTAAGCATCTGTGTTGGAGCACCGTTTAGAGATGGTTTGGGGGATTTCCACAGGATGTAATCTGTCTAGTCTCTTCAGTAAAGCCCACCATGACAACACAGTGTTATTTGCATTTACCACAGGATCGAAACTAGTGAGCCACCACCTGCTTTCTTTGCTTCCCCCACCCAGCAGATATTATGCACTGGGTTCACTGCCGCTCTGGGAGTATCACAGCAAACAAAAAAGTCAAACTGCATGAGCTCATCAGGTGAGGCTAATGCTCCTTGGGAACAAGTTGTCAAGTACTGGGTTATGGGTCTTGTGGCTGATGCCTTCCCTTCTGGTGTGGTTCTTCAGTGTGGTAAACAGGCAAAATCAGAGAACCTGCCTCGTAGCTGAAGGGCCTTGTGTAATACTTCTCAGCGGGCTCCAAACACCTTCCAAAAGTGAGTAAGTGAAGAGCCTCTTTTCTCTCGGGAAACTTTGTCGATTCTGATCTCCCTTATGTGCGTTCTTTCACGTTATCTGAGCCATTCTCCAACACGGTGACGAGCTGCAGGCACTTCTCTCTTTTGAGATAAGGGGACTCTTCAGAGGAGAAGTGCTCGCAATGGGACCAGGGCACAAGAGTCCCTGGAGCCCACAGCAGTTTCCCTTGACTACAGAGCTGAAGGCTGAGACCCTTGACAAATGAGAATCAGATTGCATCCAAAATACATCACAGACTCTTGGTGCTTTCTGTAGCCATATAAGGAGCTGGTCAAGAGCTATTTATCAGAGGGGTTCTTGAGGGCAAAGAGAACCAGCAGGGCACTTCAGTTAGCTGAGCAGTCCCAAGCTTTCACGTGCCCACAGCTGTCACCAGGAGGGAGTATCAGCCCTTCAAATGGCTATTATTGCCATTTCATATGCAAGAGCTGCAAAGGGCCCATCTTTTTTTGTCTTCAGCCCCTTTGAGTATCTTTGCCAATAATGTCTTGAACTTTCAAAACTATTAGAGTCTAGAAATAGCCAAGCTATTAGCAAACAGGTATCTTCACAAAAATGTCAATCAAGACTGTTTAGTGATCACAGACCACCTCAGCCAAAGACAAGTCAAAAGGTCATTGGGAAATCTGCCTGCCTTCTCCAATGATGCAGAACAGCAAATCTGTGCTGCAACAGCTATCCCGGGTTTTAATTTCAGTACCACATTCAACAGTGCTTATATCCACAGACAACTCAAATCCAAGATTTATAGCTTCAGAATGAGGCCAACATATTCCTATTGTGTCATACATGTACATTCTGAATATATTAATATTTGCCTTCAAAATTCTCTCTAGGTGTCTTTTGGTTCAGAAAGGTTCAACCAGACATTTAAGAAATGTATCTGAGTTTTTAAAAGTCAGCAGCTTCACTTACCCTGTAAACAGGTAACTAAAACATGAAACTGTAAACCTAGCTAACAATTGGTAGTTGGAAAGGACCTACTACTGCCATTTTCCTAAACAAATATAACTCATACACCACTCTTGGACATACACCCAAAAGATGCTTCATGCTACCATAGAGACATTTGCTCAACCATATTTATTGCTGCTCTATTCACAATAGCCAGAAATTGGAAACAACCTAGATTTCCCTCAACAGATGAATGGATAAAAAAAAAATGTGGTAAATTATGCAACATGAATTGCTAAACCATCTTATTAATAGAAAACCCGGAGCCAGATATTGGGGTGAAAGCTGAAAGATCAGAGAAATAGAACAAGCCAGCCACATTTTTACCTCTACAAAATCCTCAGCCACAACAGAGGGACTTCCTGTTTACTCACGCCTTATATACCTTTCTGTGCCCTGCCATCTTCCTTCCTTCCTAGTACTGGGATTAAAGACGTGTGCCACCACGCCTGGCTCCCTGTGTGGCCTTGAACTCACAGAAATCGGGATGGATCTCTGCCTCTCAAATGCTAGGATTAAAGGCGTGTGTTACCACTGTCTGACCTCTATGTTTAATATGGTAACTGGCTTTGTCCTCTAATCCCCAGGCAAGCTTTATTGGGGTATACAATATATCACCACACATTTATACTATGTAGTATTACTTAGTTGTTAAAAAATGAAATCATGAAGTTTGCATGTATATGGATGAAATGAGAAAAAAAATAGTCCAATGTGAGATATCCCAGACTTAGAAAGACAAATATGGTATATATTTACTTATATGATGATATTAGCTGTTAAGTCAACAATAACCAAGGTATAATCCATAGAACCACAGAGGTTAGAAATAGAGTGAGAGACTAGGTGGGACACATGGTCTCCCTAGAAAGGGGAAACAGAATAGATAGTTATGAATGTTATAGGATGGATGGGGGAAGACTGGAACAGGAGGATCATGGGGGCAGAGGGGGGGACTATGAAGAGACAGTTAAAATTAAGGTCTATTTGAAAGATAGTATGAAAACCTAATACAACAGATTGTAAAATCTATACATATTTGAAGGGGTTCTAAATGAAAATGCCAAATAACTGGGAGACAGAGCCCCAACTAACCATCTCTTGTCACCAAATGAAATTTCTAGTACCAGGATTGGGTTACATATAATTGAGTTGTTGGCCAAAGGAATTCTGTGGGAACCCCTAGACAACCCAGTCTGTTGTCAAGACTATACGTTTCTCTCCGTAAACTGATGGCAGGGCCTCATGCTGAAGAAAACACTTATACAACTGGATATGGATAAGTTGAGCTGGTGCCTACACAGAGCCTTTACACCCACATTCTAGTGTCTTTGGTACAGGAGGTTACTCTGTATGCTACCAAAAAAGAACCGTAAACGCCAACCCAGCCACAAATCCTTTGATCTACAATGGTGTCCTGCCTGCAAGATATGCTAGTGCAGTGATTGCGCAAAGCTTGTGGAAGTACACAACCAATGTCTGACTCTACTTGAGGCCCGCGCCATGAGATGGGATTCATACCCAACACTGCGTGAGTAACAAAGAACTAGAGACGAGATAGCTCATGGACCTAGGGTAAAACTAAATACTACTGCTCTAAAGAAATGCAAACCCCAAAACCCAATTAAATGACTCCTAATGACGTTCTGCCATACTCAAAGATCAATGCCTTGCTCAGAAATCATCAGAGAAACTTCCTCCTGCAGAAGATCAGAACAAATGCAGAAACTCACAGCCATATCTTAGTCAGAGAGAGAGGTACCTTGAAATACTTAGGTCTAAATGGGATATTTCCACCAAATTCCTCTCCTCAGGGATAAGGGAATCTTATGGAAGAGGAGGCAGAAAGAGTGTAAAAGCCAGAAGAGGGCACAGAGGACACACACACACACACACACACACACACACACACACACAAAACAAACAAACAAACAAAAAACCCCAAACCACCACCAACAAAACCAAGACCCTTTCTTTACACCAACAGCATCAACACACATATGAACTCAGAAATAGAGGCAGCATGCACAGGGCCCGCATGCGTCAGTACCAGATAGAGTCCTAGAGCTAAAAGGGGAAGTGGACACATGCCCCCATCCCTAACCCAGAAGCCATCTCCAATTGATAAACCATTTGCAAATGAAAATTGAGTTTTCTTCAAGGGTGTCTCACTGGAGGAACAAACTCCTTTTAAGGGTAGGCTGCATGCCCAGCTGTGGCGATATATTTGTAATCTAAGAAAAAAAGCTTGCCTGAAGATCAGAGGACAGAGCCAGCCACAGAATTAGCCATACAGGTTCAGACAGTGGTGGCACATACCTTCAATCCTAGCAGAGGCAGAGATCTGTCTGGATTTCTGTGAGTTCAAGGCCACACTGGGCTACATGAGATCAATCCAGTCTAAAAATTCCAGCACTTGGGATCACACACCTTTAATCCCAGCACCAGGAAGGGTGAAACAAGAAGTGATATGGCTGGGCAGAGAAAGGAATACAAGGCAGGAGGAGACAGGAGTTCACTCTCTTGCAGAGGCTCTGTCAGGCTGAGGAGTTGGTGAGGCAAGAGGTAGCTGTGGCTTGTGCTGCTTCTCTGATCTTTCAGCTTTCAGCCTGATATCTGGCTCTGAGTTTTTAAAATAAGACCACTTAGGATTTGTGCAACCCCCAACAGTAGACGCCAACAGAAAAAGAACTCAGTGGCCTCTTTGGAGGTTCCTTGTCTCACAATGTGATATCAGGACTTATTTTTTTAATCTTATTTTTACTTTATTTTATTTATATTTTTCATATCTTTTTGCCTTACAGGTCCTTTGTGTATATATTACAGCTTCCATTTTCTGTTTTTTTCTGTTTTGTTTTGTTTTGTTTTGTTTTGTTTTTTAATGAGATTCCACAATGTATGAATGCGTGGGTCTCTGCATCTGTATCTGTTTCTTGTATCTTTTATTGGGCTCTTCTGTTGGTTTGTTTTATCTTATTCCAGTGTATTGGTTTTTGTTTTATCTTATTATATTTTATTTTATTATTATCCCTTAGAAGCCTGTTTGTTTTCTGAGAGACAAAGAGGGGGTAGATCCAGGTGGAAGGGGAGGTGGAGAGGAACAGAGAGAGTAGAGGGAGGGGAAGCCATAATCAGGATACAATATGTGAGAAAAAGAGCTATTTTCAATAAAAGGAAAAAAAAAAGATTCAGGAATTTATCCAGAAGAGGAGGTAGGAAGATTGTAAGACCCAGAGGTGTGGATGACCCCAAGGAAACAGCACCTTCCAGACACAACAGGACAGACGCACACAAAGTCACAGAGGCTGTGACAGCAGGCAGACCTGCACAAGTTCTCACCACACAAAACCCCGGCACAGAGAAGGGAAAGTGGGTACAAAGTCACCTCCCAACCAAGAAGCTATTTACAAGTGACAGTCGCTGGAAGAGGAAAACCCAGCCTCCAATGGAGTGTCACTGGTCTATCAACCACACTCCAGGGCAGCCCCAAGATCAGGAGCAGTGGCCAAGACAAAATAGTCTCCATATTTTATTAAAATGTTGTGGTTGTGACTGTATTTTTTTTTAGCAGGGAAAAAGAATATGAAGTGGTATGGGGGTCTGAGAAGAATTGGGGGAATGAAGGAACGTGACTGAAATACACTGTACAAAAAATTTAAAAAATAAAAGTAAAACACTTAAAATTAACAAAGAAGCAAAACTAAAAAAAACCCCTAAAAATATTATTCAACCTAATAAATAAGGACATCACATCATCTCCAATATGGGTAGACATTGAGACTATTATGCTAAGTGAAATAAGCCACTCACATAAAGATGTATACTGCATGATCCCACTTAGAGCGTAATTCCAAAGTAGTCAAACCATGAAAGCAGAGTTGAATTAGTGCTTGCCAGGGGCTGCCTAAAAAGATGAGTGTTGTTCTCCAATAGGTACAGTTTCAATAATGGTGATTAAGTTCTATGGATCTCTTTTAGACCATTATGTTTACAATTAACAATAGTATGATGGATCTCTTACAGGGCAAGAGGATAGACTTCATATTGTGTATGCTTACCATAATAATAATTCTTTTCAAAGAGCCCAGAAGTTTGTGGAATGTCTTCTCTTTCCATCCACACAGTCAAGTGTCAACACTGTTTACAGAATGAAAGAGGAAGTTGCTCCCGTAGTCAGGGCTTCTCACCTCATCATGGGACATTTATCCCATGCGCCTGTGGTTTTGTAAGAAGAGAGGCCTGAGCTAGTACGCTGTGTCACCGTGTCATGTCCCTGACTTGGGACAGGCAGAGTCTCCACTTGCAAAAGGAGCTAACCAACGTATCACCCTAATAAGGAACATGCCCGTTTTCAGGATTCTGAGTCACATCAACCTTTATTTTCTATAAGCAACAGAAGACAGGTGAAGACTGTTCGTTACCATTAGTGCTTAGTTGACTTTGCACTGAGCAGGACTGACATTTTCACTTCAGTCCTCAGAAAAGCCTTCCTTAGCGGCAACTGCTGCACTCCTTGCTCTCAATTTTTCCATAGCTCTTGAAAAATGGAGTCATACCCCACCAAAGGACAAAATGGAGACAGAAAGAGCTTACATTTCTTTGTAAGAACACCCAGCTGATGAACTATAGACTCAGAAAGCAAACAAAGGTCTTTTTTTTTTTTTTAAGTTCAACTACCATTCCCTTTCTCCTAGACCAGTGCTCGAGTCTTCATGGCTTGTTGAAATCAGGAGATCTTTAGAGAACACTGCTCCACGTGGACTTTCTTATTTAACTGGCATGGAGTGTAACCTGGGTACCCAGTATATAAACAGTGTTCCTCGTGTGAATCTCTTCTGCAGGTTAATTGGGAGACCTTAGCCCTTGGCCTCTCTGAGAGCTTGCTTCTTGCACATCTTCTCGAAGTGTCCTGCTCAGAGTGAACTGTGTGTGTTTCTGCTAAAGCTTGTCTCCACATGCTTTTCTGGTCCATTGGATATTTTACCCCTAAATTTTAAGGTTGGCAGCTATTCAAAATCAAGGGGTGTGGGGCATGGAAAGAAATTAAGACTCTTACTGATACAAGCCCCAAATCAAATTCCAGTGAGATTTCACAGTAAGCAAATGTAATTAAGCAGCATGGGCCACAGTTAAATTCTAGCCCTCTTGTCTTGATCCCTGCTTGTCTGCCTTTGGTGACAGAGGCTTACTTCCTCCCAGAAGTCTTCTTGAGCCTCCGCCTCCTCACTCTGGTGACTGCTCAGTCACGTGACTTATTTTTGCTAATTTATCCCAGGGCAGAGCCCACATTCAGGACAGAGTCTACATTCTTGGGTAGAGAATCCGAGGTGCTTTGGAGAAGTGGAAACATGTGTAAACAACCAGATCCCACTCCCTGAACCTTCCACACTCTTCTTGTAGCCGGCCCGCATGTCGCCCCAAAAAATTACTGGAAGGAAAAACTCCTTAGGTCCGTTGCCCTCCCTTTGCATTATTCAAGATTTTTCTATTATGGCCGAATTTACAGACGGAAATTTGGAAAGTAGACTAGCTCTTTAAAAATATTTCGTTCCATTAAGATTTTATTTATAATTTTTAATATTTTATCCTGCCAGTGTGGAAACATCACCTGATAAAACTGTGTTGTGAATTTACATGCATTTCCCATGTAATGAGTAGAATGTGTGGTCTTACAAAGTCCCAGAAACGTGTGTTGCGTTGCATTAAGGAGCATTTAACCAGCTCAGGAGGACTTTCAGCGTCTATGGAGCCATAAAATGACACTTGCCCATTGTTATTGGATCCAGATGTTGGTCACTGCTGACAGCAATCCAGAGTGAGTAAGAGGTATGAGAAAAGGTATGCTCAAAGTTCTGGATTATTGAATCATTCATTCACAAACTTCATTTGGAGTCTTCTCTGTGTCTACATTCACAGTGTTTTCAGGATGTGGCCAAAATTTTCAGTCAAGCCCCTGAATCACAGTATAGTGTTCCCCGAGAAAGGGGCCAGAAACAAAGTCAAGCTGTGCCCGCAAAAACGAAACCCCCAGGAAGTAACTGAGGTGATGCTGTTGGGCCTAAGACGATTGGGCACTAAATACAAGGCCCAGGCTCGGCGCCTGAGGGACATGGGCCCACATCATGCCTTTGATGCACTGCAATCCGTTGTCTCCAACTGCACGAAATGAGAATCACACCTCACGTTCATTCCCGAGGTTCCTCCTAGCTCTGTGGTGAGTATGAGAGTCTGCTGGTCTCTCATGACGGGAGCCCATGGAGGCATTCTTGTAATGGATATTCAGCCTGGAATGGGGAAGTCATGGGACAGAAACACAGCAGACCAATTATGGTGACAGACAGATCAGTCGAAAGAACTGGTAAATGAAGAGGAGAACGGGATTACAGAGGTATTACAGAGATAGGACATGCACGCTGCAGCTGTCACTGAGGCCGGTGAGGAACAAAGGGAAGACTGAGTCTGCAGGGACATGGGAACCGGAATGTCTGGATGAGTCCTGTGGTGGCGCTGGTACTGCGAGGCACTATGGGGAGCTAGGGCGGAGCAGGATAGAGGACTGCAAACTTGCCTCCTGTTGTTGGGGTGCCGGGTCGGAGCACCGCTATCCTTCCTCCTCCTCCAGCCTTGTGGTCCCTCGGGCACCTCCTTCTTGAACAGGTCCAATCAAGTGCACCTGTGTGCTGACGTCTCCGCTCAGTGGGCAGAGCCCAGCCCAGGGTGGGCTGAGGCTAGGGATAGGCTTGGAAGTTTAGGGTAGGTCAGGGAATGAGGTAGAGGATGTGGCCAAAACTCAGTGTGCTTTTTTGTTTTGTTTTGGTTTGGTTTGGTTTGGTTTTTTTGTTTGTTTGTTTGTTTTTAAGTCAGCATTTCTGGTTATCTATTTGAATGCTTCCTCACATACATTTTCTGGGGGCCCAGACAGCTCCACTGATGGACAGCGCTGTTAGCACAGGGGAACTTGCCCGGATTGGTTTACTAGTCCATCTTGTATGATACAGAGTCCACAGAATGAGCGATGTCTGCTCCCATGTTGAGCCCAGTAGGGTGTTTGAATTTGTATGGCCTCAACCCCAAACAAAAGCATCCACAATTTTAATTGGACTTATAAGTAGAAAAAGAACCGGTTTCACTCTCTTTCCGCCTGTGAGTGCCCTGGCCTTTCTGTGAATGCCCCAGGCTACAATTCTTGAAAACTATTGCTCAAGCCTAGCAGAGCCCCAGTTTACCCAGAAAGCAGACACTGAAGCCAGTAAGAAAGGTACATTCAAATTACATCGAAAAGAAACCTTGAACTTCCGTTACCATATGCAGACAGCAGAGCTCCCAAGGGCCAACAGCATTTCTTCTCCTGTTGAGACATTGCCTACTCTACCCTGAGCCTTGAAGGAGTGGTTGGTTTATGTGTTAAAAGGGCCATTTGCACCTTAAAAACAACATCTTTAGTATAAGATTCACACCCAGAGTACAGGGATGCTCGAGTTGAGAGGAAGTGGACTGTGCCCAGGGGCTGGGACATTAACCGCAGGAAGGCAGGTCCACCTCTCCATTCCTGCCCCTCTCAGCATCCTTCCTGATGGAGCAAACGGTCTTAGTTGCTCAAGTTTTCATCTATGCCTCTCTCTCCTCTCTGTCTCTTAAGTGCTAAGTGTTGACTTTCAGGCAGAAGCCTTCAAGGCCTTGCTATTGGACAAGACTCATAGAAGATGGTAGAGTTCAGGTAGTGAAGGGGTTGGAGGCAGGTCACATCAATACACATGCCATAGGCTTGTCACACATGCTACAGTACCAGAGCATTAGAGCTTCCTTGACATCAGGAAACATGATGAGAACACATGGAGAGAGGGACATGTGTAGACATCCCTGTCTCCACCTACCCCACCTCTCTGCCTTATCAACAACCTACGATGTATAGGTGTGTGTGTGTGTGTGAGAGAGAGAGAGAGAGAGAGAGAGAGAGAGAGAGAGAGAGAGAGAGAGAG
>CABHPH010136121.1:0-21074 GCA_902168325.1 Peromyscus nudipes
GGCACGCTGCACTACTGGCCAGAGCTTTGTTTTCAGGGAGCTGACAGAAAGGCCATGAGGGGGTGCCCTGCAGCCAGCCATAAGGACAGCCCAAGACAGGAGTTCAAGGCCAGCCTGATCTCCATCCTGAGAGTTATCTCATAGAAATAGGCAGAGTGAAGAAAAAAGATGAGTCTCTGGCGTCAGTCTACTGGGGGATCAACAAATACTTTGGCCTGTGGGGTCCTGAGGACCCTTTAGTGTTAGCTAGGTTCCTCAAGCATTCACACAGGTCCCTTACACTCCACAGTCACCCCACTGTGCCTGAGAACCGCAGGCCCCCTATGATGACCTAAGGGCCTGGAGAGAACAGTAGTAGGCTCTCTGTATCTGTAAACAGAGCACTGCCTAGCCTGTGCCCGGCCCTATGTTCAACAATAATGAAATAACTCCTAAATAACTAAATTAAGCTTGTGGTCCCCGTGTGGCCACCATCGTTAGTGGTGTTCAGTGGGTGGGAGCTGACCTGAGAAGCTGGGAGACCCCAGCAAGGGCAAAAGAATGGCAGAAGGGGTCCCCAGGACCATTCTAGAACTAGCACCAGGGAGAGTCCACCCTTTCTGTCCCTGTGACCACTACCATGCCCCAATACCGGGCACCACGGTGATGGGAAGGGAGGTGGGTTGGAGATGCCTCCTCACCTGCTCATCAAGGTGTTAGAGAACTTCTAGAGCCCTCACTAGGCAGGCGAGGAGCCGAAGAGTTGTCCTTTTAAGTCCACCCTCCCCCGCCACCCAGGTCAACAAGTATGCCTCGGGCAGTCCCACTGGCTGGGTCACCTACACTGTCTCCCTCACTTCCCACCCTCCTCCCCCGGCACTGCCCTCCTCCTCCACACCTCTACCACCACGGACAAGCCTACTCCTTACTCAGTTTACCTTCCACTGTCTAACCATCCCTTTCCTTTCCATTCTCCGAGCTTTGCCAGTTCTGTGCCAATTCTCAACTGAAAGTCCCTCAAGGTCCATGTCTCATATCCGCGAAAGAGGAGGCGGCCAGACTGGAGTCATACGCCGTCTCACAACATTCACCCTGGCCAGGTGCTTTCCCGCTGTCGGGCCTTCGCCTGTGCCGGCCTCGCTGTTTGAAATACCAGCCAAGGAGCTTTGCGCCGGAGGATGAACGCATGTATGATAGGTCCTCAATGCCTCATTTCTTCAGTATCGCATTTTCTTCCCTATGGTGCTAGGGACTGAACCCAGGCCCATAACATAAGCACACATTCAAGGCTCTATCATGCACGGAGCTACACCCCCACCCCAGACAGGCAGGGCAGGCCGTACCCCACTCTACGAACAGGAAAGCAATACGCTCAGAATCCTGGTTCCTGAGCAGACTGGAGTGCTACTCCCCTAGCAGCAAACGGGATGAAGTCACCAGAGAAAAAGCAAGTGTGGCAGGCGTGAAGTGACTGACGGGGGAAGGACACTTCAAATGTGGCAGGGAAGAGCTCAGGTCGCTTCACATGGAGAGAGGGAAGGTGACATCCAGAGTCTGCTGCGCCTGCTCAGTGCGCATCTGACTACACCGCTTCAGAAGCTAGGCCGAGAGCAGCAGACACCGAAGGAGAGCGCTGAGTTAGGGAGCAGAGCGCACAGAAAACAGCTGGTGTGGTTAGCCGGCTCACACTGACAGACGTGTCTTCCAGGACTTCACTCTCCATAGAAAACATACACTTTAAAAATACATAGGGTCACTTGCTATGTCCTCCAGGTTGGCCTTGAATTCAGGATCCTCCTGCCTCAGCCGACCAAGTGCTGAGATCACAGGTGTATGTGGTGAACTTCAGACACATCGATCACTGGGGTTGGGGAGGTAGCTCGGTGGTTACAGTGTCTGCTGGGCAACTGTGAGGACAAGAATTTGGCTCCCCAGCACCCATGTAGACGATGGGTGGGTGTAGCAAGCCACCTGTACTCCCAACACTAGGAAAGCAGAGACAGGGTATCCCCAAGTCAAGCTGGCTAGCGAGACAAACACCATTAGCAAACTCGGGGGGATAAACCAGCTGTGCATACAAGGTGGATAGCGATCCAGGAAGACGCCGGACTTCATGCACATGTACATTTGCACACATACACATACATCCTTTCAAACACATCAGAACGTCCAGAAAAAAAAATGGTCAGAAAAATCCTTTTTAAAAGACCAACAAATTCCCCACCACCGAGACAGAAGCCACATGATTCTACCACAGCAGCCTGAAAGACCAGATTTAGCATCCAGCGGCAGAGATAACAGAAAACGCCACCCAGCGCAAAAACACTCCAAAAGCACACACCACTTCCAACAAACAGTTCCCGCAGCAGAAACAAGAAGAAATTAGCACCTCGCCAGCAGTGACAGACAGACAGCACAGACTTATTTAGCCAGAAGTATACTGGAAAACAAGAAAGACTGAAGACAACTGTAGCCTCAAACAATACATTTCAGGTGGGAAGAAACACAAAAGAGAAAGATAGAGGCTCCCTCAGCCCAACCATTACAAACGCCAAGGGGGCTGCTGCCTCTCATTAACTATGGCCGCAGACAGCATGGAGATAGGACACGCTCCAGATACAGCGAGGTGACGGTCTCCCTCAGCTTCAACTAAAAAGGCTTTACAAAGGACTCCAACCAAGTAAAATCCAAAGCCAAACTGAACTCAAAAGTCAGCAAAGGTGGAAGGAACACTTAGAATAATTGTAGCTGAACAGCCTGTACTAGAGGAACCTTGGGTTGGAGCGGAAGGATGGTCAGTACCTCCAAGGGAGCTGAACCAGGGCCAAGAACTTGAGGTTCCTGGAAAGCTGGTCTCCGTGGTCATCCGTGGTCATCCCCAGAGCAATGCGGTAGTACCTCGCTGTTCCAGAGGCAAGTGGACAGGAGACTGTAACTCTGCTGGTTGGAAGGCTATCCAGTCCATGGCCATGGCCATGGCTCTCCTCCCCGGGTTTCACTTCCTCATTTGAAAAGGCGGAACACCCCTCTGGCTGCCCTAGGAAACCTCAGGCCGCCCAAGTTCTCCAAAACGGACCAGTAAACGATGTTTCCCGGATCCAACCAAGACAATCTTGTTCTTATAAACTTTCCTCCTCCACCAGGGAGCTTGAACAGAGGTTAAGCATGTAGGCTTGTGGGTGACTGGTATCACAGTGTTCCCTGGCAGGTCTCTACACCAACCTGTTTTCTTCCTTGGGGATAGGAGCTCAACCCAACATGCACTTATATACTTGCCCCTTCCTGCCCCCACACACACCTTCCTCACTCCCTGGGACTGTGGGGAAGGGGCTCATCTAACAATAATCTGCGGACTGATTGGGTGGAGGCCTGGCAGCATTCACAAGATTACTGGGCACAGCCAAGTAAAAAGTTGACCTTAGTTGCATGTGGTAAAGACGGGAGGCTTGCTGTGTGACCCTAAATAAGTTACGGAACTTCTTTGTCACTTCATCCAGAAAACTTGAGTGTCTTACAGACCCTTGCCTGCCAGGGCTTAAACAAACTAAGATCATACAGGTGGCTGGCTGGCTCCTCCCATCTCCCCTGGCTTCTACTTCTGCCCCTCCCTGCTCCCTCAGTCCCATCCAGTCCCACCGCTTCCTTGCTGTGGGCAAAACACAAGGAGCCTGCTCCGTGCCTAGAGCCTTTGCACCTGCTCTTTCCTACCTGGGATCTCAACTCCAAAGCCAACTCCTTAGAGTCACTTTCTCCTCGGGACTGTCAGCTTCCTGGGGGCCTCTACTGCTGCGTCACTTGGGGTTTTGACCCTGGCCTTTTGGTTGACACCCAACACGTATGAGTATTGACTTTCTTTCGGTAACTACTTCTGGCGGCTAGAGGCTTTCGGTCCCAGAGCACCCCCCCCCCAATCTTCCCACCAACCCCATGAAACCCACTTCTTCCCTTCGCAAGGCCCACACAACTAGGAGTCCCTCAGCTGGGGCCCCCACTTGAAGCTTTGCTGCCTCCAAGAGGCTGTGGGCCCCAGAGGCAGCATGAGTCAGTGGTGGCAGCACCTGGAACTGCCTGACATGAGCGCTTCTTAGAAAGACATGCTATGCTCAAGAGACTGAACTGCACCCGTAGCCCGCAGGCCACAGGAAGCCCTGTGTCACCACTCCAAGAGACTCCTGCTGACCTTTGTTTCCCCCATTTATCTGCAGGACCCCTGCCTGGCCCTGTCACTGCCTGGTGGTGCCTGTGAAACCCCAGGAGCTTAGACACACCATCTCTAATGGTGTGTAGGAGATGCTACTCATGACCCGACAGGGTTGGCATCGTCCATCAATCAGTTGCAAGCGTGGTGCCATGGAGGGGCCCTGATTACTCTTCAGAACAGTGGAGCAGGGCTGTGGATCTGGTGTGAGAGTCTGCTCCTCTCGGGGAGTCTAAACTACAAGGACTTTGTCAAACACCCCATGTCTGTCCTGATACAGCACCTGGCACACCTGCTCCCTCAGGGCAGCTTGGTAAAGCGATGTCCCCCTAAGTGGGAGAAGACAATCAACTGCCTTGCCCTTCCATGAGCAATGGTTTAGAAACGCCATTTCAGGACCATCCTCATCCCAGACACCTCCGACAAACGGGAGGTGGAGTGACTTTGAGATCACACAGATAGGAGCAGCAAGGTCAGATTTGAGGCTGGGCCCCCGTCTTCAGTTCTACCCCCGCCCCCGCCTCAGGCTCAGAGAACCAGAATATTGGACTCCAAAGATGCCCCGATCCATGGATATCCGACCGAGTCAGGTGAGTCTGTGCCCACCCAGGCAAGCCTCATGCAGATATACCAGCCCAGAAGTGGAAATCCAGTCAGACACAGCCAGACTGACCTCAGAGGTTCAACTGAGGAATACTCAAGAGTGTCCTGTCACGGCAGACACAGGCACAGTGCAGTGCCAGGTGGGGAGGTAAGGAGCCTCCGGCCCCTGCCTCTGTCACTCTCTGATGTGGGACCCCCAGCAGAGTCCCTGCACACATAACTGGATGTCAGTATTCTCGCTTCGCCAAATGGATCCTTGCCGGTAACAATAAAGATCTGTTCACTTAATCCTGAGCACCTGCTGCGCCTAGGTGCACTCCTGAATGGGGCATAAATGACCTAATCTACCCTCACCACAATGCTCAAGTGTCCTCAGAACTTCACAACAGAGACTGAGCTTGGAGCACGCAAGACACAAATCAAGCCTTTGCTGGGTCAGAAGCTCTGGCTTTCAACCTCCAAGCCTCACTTCCCAAGCAGACCTCCTGGGCCACGGGGATCATGACAAGCTTCTTACTACATATACCAAGTGTGAATGTGTACCCCAGCTGGGTCCCCGCCCCAGGCCCCAAAGGCAGCAAAGTAGGGTGCAGTGTGGATGAGGACAAGCATTCTCTTCATTTGTCCCCAAGTGTAAAAGCAGGCCATTGTGCCTTCCTCAGGGACAGCCTCCCTGGCCACCCGGCCTTCCCCAGTCTGGGAGGGCACTGTAGAAGACTCCAGCACTTCACAGCACAGCCCAATACTGCAAACCCTCGGATGATCACAACCTTGCCCAATTACCAGTGTGTGGTCATTTGGACAACTCACTCGGGTTTCCCCACCCCTGCCCTGAAGATCCAGGAGCAGGGCCAAGCCCAGGAATCTGCCTGTGACTTACCCAAGCCCTCCACCAGGGCACCCAGGATCCCCTCCACCAGGGCACCCAGGACCTCCTGCAGCACTATCTTTCCACATATCTGGCTCTCCTAAGTTAGCTAGGTGGCATAGTGAGCTTTCCTACCTTCTAGCCTTTGCCCATGCTGTACCCACAGCTCAACATGCCTTCTCTTGCCTCTGATTCTCAACCTGCCAAAGTGCTCTCTCACACCCCAAACTGGCTCGGGGATTGCAGTTCCCCAGGAAGAGGTGTCTTGCCCATTATACCCTAACCTTGTCTTGTGTGTTCTTCCCTCAGAGGGCAGAGCCTAAAAGAGCGAGCAGAGCGCGGATGAGCTGGAGAACAAATGGATGGCATACTGGTCATCTCCCATCTCTGCCTCAGTGTCCCCCAATGCGGTCATGACTCCTCTAGCTGATTCCTAAGAGGCCTTGCCAGGACTGTGGAATCTCATTATTCTCTCTGGCCAGATTATCCCAAGCCTCAGTTTCTCCATCAGACTTTAGGATGGGAGAAATGTCTCAGCAAATACCCCTCAACTCCCAAAAACCACCTGTAAGGGGAAGGCCACAGTGGGCCCCACACCTCCCGGAGGGCTGGGGAAAAGCAGGGACCAGGAATGCTGGTTTCGGACAGGCTCTGAACCTCAGACTGGCTGGCTTATACAACGTCCAATTTGCCACAATAAATACTCAGGTTCCTGGGTTACTGAACCGGAACCTGGGAGGAGCTAGGCAGTCTCGGCTTCTAGAAGACCCTCTTAGCGTCCCGGTGGGGACTGCAGAGACTGCCTAGGTGCCAGCGGGTGGGTGGTCCACCTGCTTTCGACCCGCGCCCGACAGCAGGAGACCCTGGCCGGGAGGGGAACCCGGCAGCCCCACGCCCACCCGAGGATCCGCGGACTCTGTTCCCAGCCCTGCTCGGTTCCGCGGCCACCTCTGGCTGGTCCTGAGCCTTCCCCACCGCCCATTCCTACCTGTGCGCTCAGGCTCCACGCGCTGCGCTGCGCTGCGCGGGGCTTTCCTGCGCGCTGGACCTCGCCCGGCTTCCTACTCCGTCCGGCGCCCCTTATTTACATGCGACGCCCCGCCCCGTGCACAGTCATTTACATTCCCCGCCCTGCCGTCTTCTCAATTTCACTCGCGGTCCGCCGGGCCTTCTTTTGTCGCCGGGTTATTTGCATGCCCCACCTCACGCGTCCGCAACCCTCAGGGACTCTGGCTTATGAGTCCCGGGACCTGAGGATTCCAATCTCTACTCATGCATGAACACACAGCCCGGCTTGTGATCATGGATATGTGCTCATTCTTCTAATGTTTACCCTGCGTCTGCTCCAAAGAAACTAGAAAGCAAAACAACTCATCCATCAGGAGCGAGTGCTCTTGTCAGGTCCCGGGACTCCATGCTGCCACTACCTTACGAGGGAATCGTGTGCAGCCATCCTTTTCAGATGGAGAAACAGAGGCACTGAACTGTTAAGAAACTTGCTCAGGGGCCGGTGAGATGGCCTGCAAGTCTGAGGACATGAGTTCTATCCCCAGAATCCATGTAAAAGAGAAAAACAACAAAACTGACTCCACAAAGTTGTCCTCTCAGCCCGCAATGGTGCAACTGTAGCCGGTCAGAGCCTTTGCCAGCTGACCCATGCCACTGGCTTGCCACCCTACTTTTTGAATTACGGTTTGGTTTTTCTTAGTTTTTTAGATAGGATCTTGCTATGTGGCTTTGGCTGTTGTAATGTAGCCCAGTCTGAACTTGAACTTACAACAATCCTGTCTCAGCTTCCCAAGTTAGGATTATGGGCACGAGCCACCATACCTTGCTGTCTTCTGAGTTTCTAAGCTACCTTTTTGTCCCTCCTGGGCCACCTGTCTGTGCACCAACTCTGCATTATGGTGACTGGATGACTCAGAGCAGTGTGGCTACCCTTTCCACACTCTATGACCCTGACCTGGGAAGAGGGGCCATGTGAGATGCATCTACATGTGGCAGAAATGGGCTGGCCTGTGATGGTGCTTGGAACCGGCCCTGCTTGGCTTAGGTGCTCGGAGAGGCTCTTGCAGAACTAGGCCAAGAAGGCAGCTGGGCCAGAGCCTGCATGCCTGGTTGTGAAATCAGAATCTAGAGAGTGCTGACAGACCGGAAGGCCAGTGCGCATGTGATCAGGGGAGGCGTTGGGAAATGGCGGGGGCACAGTGAAGGGGATTCTTAGCACTCCTCTTGCAACCTTTCTATGAATCTGAGCTGATGTCAAAACAGAGACGAGGAAGCTGGCCAAGAACACGGACCTTCTCACCACAGTCCTAGACTTCTTGAGTGACCACTCTGCCTGGCCTGAGAGTGAGCTGGGAGCCCCAGATAATCCAGGCTCATCTTTCACGGCAGGGGCTTCCCAGGCTTGCCTCCTTACAAGCTCAGAGCACATTCCAGCAGAGCAGATAGATAGAGCTGCCTTTGAGCTTACTTCAGTTTTTAACAAGAGACTGTTTCTGGAACAGTGGCTGTGTGATAGAATAATTGAGCCAAACACAGGGCTGGGGAGAATGCTCAGTTTGATCCCCTCAGCAGATCTGAGTGTGAGCCCCAGCTCCATGTAAAAAGCTGAGAGTGGAGCAGGAGGGACGGCACAGTGGATAAGAGCGCTTGTTGCACCAACCTGAGGGCCTGAGCTTGGATCCCAGCATCGGAGTGAAAAGCTGAGTTTGCCGTAATTCTGCACTGTGGGACGTGGACACAGGAGTTTTGTGGGGCCTTACTGGCTGACAGCCTCGCCTAGGTTCAGCGAGATACTCTTTCCCAAGGGAATAAAGTGGAGACTGATAGAGCAGGACACCCAGTGCACACGCGTGTGCACACACACACATACATCCCCCACACAAGCCAGGCATAGTGGCATACACTTGTAATCCCAGTAATGGGGAGGCAGAGATGGATCCCTGAGGCCTGCTAGCTAGCCAATCCAGACTGATCGGTGAGGCCTAGCTCCCTGTCTCAAAAACCAAGATGGGGCTGGAGATGTGGTTCAGGTGGTAGAGTACCTGCCTGGCATGAGTGAGACCCTGGGTTCAGTCCCTAGCACTACATGACCTCAGTGAGGTGGCACATGCATGTAATCTCTGTGCAGGATTGCAAATGGAGGGGGAAATGGAGGCAGATGAAGTTCAAGGTCATCCTAGCAAATCGGAAGTCAACACGGGCTACCTGAGATCCTGCTTCAAAAACACAAGCAACCAGGTGAGGGCTGGAGCCATAGCTTAACGGTAGAGCAATTGCCTAGCATGCATGAGGACCCAGGCTGAATGCTCGGTACCAAACAAACAAACAAAAGCAGACTGTTCATGAGGAGCAACACCCACCTTGACTTCTCCGCTCCACAGGCATGTACACCTGCACAAACAGGCGCCTGCATATGTATGTACACACGCAAGAGAAGCAAAGAATTGAGCATGTAGTACTGCAATGGTCTGCATGGGAAGAGTCTTCAAAGAGCTCACGTGCTGCAGCTTGGTCTCCAACCTGTGGACACGGTCACTGAGAGGTGACCTCTGACCTGCTCCCTGGACTGACCTGCCGGTGGACTCACTGACTGATGGCACAACTGGGAGGTGGTGGACTCCAGGAGGCAGGACCTGGCCAGAGGAAGTAAGTCACCAGGGATGCGCCGTGGGAAGAGTAGATTTGTCCCTGGCTGCTGCCTGTTGCTCTCCCTCTGCTTCCTGGCTGCCTTGGGGTGAACAGCTTTCCTCCACCTTGCCCTTTTACCGTCAAATGCAAACATACTGAGCCTGAATCCCACCAGCTCAGCTAGACAAAGCCTAAAAGCAATGGAACAAGCCAAAACTTGGGCAGAAATGTCTGCAACGATGAGCCAAAACAAATCTTTGCTGAAGTTACGCAGGGTCCTTTGTCACAGTGATGACAAGATGACAGCTAACTCAAACATAGACTTCACACACTCTCTCCCCAGTTAGCATCATTCTGCATAGAGTGGAGCATTTTGTTAAGTCAATGTGGTACTATCAATGACTCGGTGCTAATATTCACTCTCCTCTGGCACAGTGTTTTTTTAACCTTTATTGTTGTCCTTTTATGTCATGGTTGCTGCCTTTTAAGCCACAGATGTCTGAAACAGCAACTGCAATTCCGCCGCTGCCAGCAGTGGTTAAGCCACAAGGGCCGTAGCTGGTGGGAATTCTGTTCCCTCGGGCTCTGACTCTTTCAAAAGCTACCAAGGGAACTTAACTAAATCTCTGTCCCACTAAAGAACTCAAAATTCAAAGGTTAAGGTAGAACTCTGCTCTTCAGAGAGGCTGAACAGCAAGTAGCTCACCTCCTCTCCTTTCTCACGCCCTCCAAAAAGCCCTCCTTAGAAACCCTTCTCCGCCTGGCTCCTCCCTGCCACTTCCCGTCAGCTAGCTGCTAACTCGGCCTCCTGACCGCAGATGAATTTTACTTAATCAAACACATCTTTGCACCATTAAACAAATGTTCCAGAGCACAAACAAAAGTAACACACCTTAAAATAATATTCTACAACCCTTTATTTTATTTGTTATTGTTGGAGGGAGGTGCATGTGTACCATCACAAGCATGTGAAAGGCAGAGAATTACTTTGTGGAGCCGGTTCACTCTTCCATCTTTACATAGGTTCATACATCATGCATTCATCAAAACCCACAGAACAGAACTGGTGGGATGGTTCATCTAATAACACTTACTGCCAACCTTGATGACCTGAGTTCGATCCCTGGCGCCAGTGGAAAGAGAGCACCAACTCCTTCAGGTTGTCCTCTGATCTCCACACATGTGTTGTGGCATGCACTCTTTCCCTGAGAATAAATAAATAAATAAATAAATAAATAAATAAATAAATAAATAAATAAATAAATAAATAAATAAATAAATGTAACAAAATGTATTATTTGGTGATTTTACGCAGGTATAATCTCCAGGGCCTCTCTGAGCCCCCCAGTGAACCCCTTCTTTATTGTAGCCCCTCCCAGTTTCATGTCTTTTTTTTTTGTGACCCACTGAGTTTAATGAAGAGTCTTGCATGAGCATGGTTGGGAGTATTTATCAGGGCGTGGATAGCTAACCAGTGGCTATACCACTGAGCAAACAACCCCTCCCCTGTGGTAGCCACTAACTACCAATGGCTGGCTCCCCAGAGAGAGGTTGGATCTCCCAGGATTTACTCTCCTCTATCATGGAGTGTTTGAAGGGCCCAGTCTTGTGCAGGTAAACCATTGCTGCTGTAGTCTCCTGAGCGTAAGGGCCGTGTTGTGTCCAGAGGACGGTGTTTCACAGCATCCATCCCCAACCTCTTTCTGCCTTGGGCGCGGTGACAGAGATGACCTGTGGAGGGCTGGGCACGCAACAGTCATTCCTTCTGTGTCTGTGTTAGCTGCTGCTCACTCCAAGAGGAAGCTTGTCTGAGCAAGGCTGAGAGCAGCCCTAATATATGGACACAAACATGGAATATTTTAGAAAGCAGTTAGACAACACATCCGTTCGGTTGTGCTTCATCTGTTCTGGCATTCGGTGCTGTTGAGTTTTGGATTTTAGCCACTCTCTTCATATGCTCTGTCTTGTAAATTGCCATTTGTAGATCTTATTTGCAGTCTGCCAGCACCTCTTCTTCCCCGCTTCCTTCCCTTAATTCCTCGAGACAAGGTCTTGCTGTGCTGTTCAGGCTATCCTGAATCTCATTATATGGCACCGGGCTGGCCCTTCAAATGCATGTCAGTCTTCCTTTCTTGACCTCCCAAGTTCTGGGATGCTGGTGTGAAGCACAATGCCTTCCTTTTCTGCTACAAATGTGACTAGCTTTGTGTGTTTAATTTCAAGCCCAACATTTCGTGCCTGGCCTACAGGAAAGCAGTTGACTTTTTGTTTATTAATCTTATATCATGCATCTCTGCCTCAAACAGCCACTACTTCTAGGAATTTATTGTTGTTGACTTTTTAGGAGTAAAAAAAAAGATTTATTTATTTGTATGTGTTTAAATATTTTGCCTGTGTGTATGAGTGTATGTGTACCACATGAGTGCAGTACCCATGAAGGACAGATGAGGGCCTCAGATCCCCCTAGAATTGGAGTTACAGATGATCGTGAGCCTTCACATGGGTGCTAGGAATTGAATCTAGGCCCTCTGGAAAAGCAGCCAGTACTCTTAACCACTTAGACATCTCTCAAGTCCCCAGATTTTTAAAATATAAATAATAATATTAATTTCTTCCTTCTCAAGCTGTCTTTCTTCCTTCCTTTGTTTCTTTTTATTGTTTGTTTTTGTTACTTTGTTTGTTTGCTTGAACAGGGTCTCCTGGGTGGCCTGAAATTCTCTCCCTAGAACAGGCTGCCCTCAAACTCCCAGAGAACTGCTTTCCACTGCCTCTCACTTTCTGGGATTAAAGGCATGCACCACCACACCTGGCCTCCTTTGTATTTTTGCATTAGACAGGATATCTGGTGTGATGCTGAGGTAGGGGAAGGGACACTGTTGCCTTGTTCCTGATCTTGTGTGAAAGGGCATCTAAAATCTCACCAGTGAGTGACACGCTAGCTGTGGGGCTTTCTGCAGACGTTCCTTATCAAGCTGAAGAAATTTCATTCTGCTCTTAGTCATCATTGTCTCCTTCTTCTTCTTCTTCTTCTTCTTCTTCTTCTTCTTCTTCTTCTTCTTCCTCCTCCTCCTCCTCCTCCTCCTCCTCCTCCTCCTCCTCCTCCTCTTCCTCCTCCTCCTCTTCTTCTTCCTCCTCCTCTTCTTCCTCCTCCTCCTCTTCCTCCTCCTCCACCTCTTCCTCCCCTCCTCCTCTTTCTCTTTCTTCTTTTTCCCACACTCAATTCCTAGTTTTCTGAGAGATTTTAGTGACTCTTTCTTTCTTATCATGAACATTGGATTTTTGTAAAGCGTTCCTTGTGACTCACTGGGCATGATAAGATGTTTTCTTCGTCAGCCTGTGGATGTGAAGGATGGCATTAATTCACTTCCAACTGTTGAATCAGCCTTACACAGCTGGGATAAATCCTGCTGGATGGCAGCTTATGATTCTTCCCATACGAAATTGGATCTGACTTGATCACTTTGCTGAGGGCTTCTGTGTCTATGCTTAGGAGACATACTGATCTGCAGTGTTCATTTCTTATAATGTCATTTTTGGTTCTGGTGTTAGAGTAACAGCAGTCACACGGAATCACTTAGAACTCGTTTTGCTACTATTCTCTGGAAAGTGTCATAGATAACTGGCATCGTTTTTTCCCTTAAATGTTTATTAGGATTCACCATTGCAACCATCTGGACCTTTAACAATTTTTAAGTCGTATTTATTCATTTTGTGCATGCATCCAGAGAACAGTTGTTGGGAATCAGTTCTCCCCTCCCATCTCCTCCCAGGGAATGAACTCAAGTCATCAGGCTTGGAGGCAAGCACCTATACCCACTGAGCCCTCTTGCCAGCCCCAACCTCATTGCTTTCTTTTTGATATTATTAATTATTGATTCCATTGCTTTAGTAGATACAAGTAAATTAAGTAAGTTATTTCTCCATCTTGAATTGTAGTAATTCGTGTTTCAAAGATTTTTTAATCTGTTTTATAATCTATCAGATTTGTGGTAAGAGGGTAGGAGGGATGGCTCAGAGGTTAAGAGCACTGGCTGCTCTTTCAGAAAACCCAGGTTTAAGTCCCAGAACGCACATGGCAGCTCATAGCCATCTGTAACTCCAATTCTGGGGTCTATTCGGGGTTCCAAGGACATTGCATGTGTAGTACCCAGAGTCCCCCAAAGACCATCAAGAGACCAAATCTGATACAAAAGCAAAGAGTCTTTTTATTTCAAGTTAACTTGGGACTCCCCATCCATCTAGCAGAGAGAGACAGGAGAGACCCTGAGTAGCAATCTGAGCAGCAGAGCAGGAGAGACCCTGAGTAGCAATGGGGCAGGGTTTTTAAAGCAAGAGGGTCTTGTGGTCTACAGACTACATAGGAACAGACTCAGGATTGTTTTATGTGAGTGGCAATCATGTTAGTAACTTTTAATTGGCTAGGGTTAGTTGGGGGTTACATTTTTGGGCAGGCCTGGACAAGTCCCAGGCTTTGTCCTGAGCTGCCATGGAGACTGGCTGGCCTAGCACATACTAGCTATAGGGGCTGGCTCGGTGACCCAGGCTTTGTGCTGAGCTGCCATGGAGACTGGCTGGCCTAGCACTACTGACTGTGGGGGCTGGCTCAGTGGACCAGGCTCGGTGGGTCCTATCTCCCTGTCCCTGCTGGCAGGGGCATCAGTGATTAATTGTTCATGGCCCTCCCAGAGACTGCTTGCTCAGTCTCCAGAAACTGAAATTGAGACCTGATCTCTGAGAGAAGACTGAGCAGCCCGTTATGGCGTCTGCTTGGTCCTTTCAGCATGCACACGGTGCAGATACGCATGCAGGCAAAGCATCTATACACATACAATAAAAGAATTTAAAACTTTTTAAAATTGTGGCAAGAGAATTGCTCATAATATTTGTTGTAGAATATTAGTTAAAGATGAGTTACAGTTGTTCATGCTGTAAAATATTTGTTTAATGATGCAAAGATGTTGCATTCTTTTATGTTGCACTTGTTCAACTCTCTGAAGCTGGGTTACTTTGCCTGCCTAAAACACCTGATTGGTCTAATAAACAGCAGAACAGCCAATAGCTAGGCAGGAGAAAGGATAGGCGGAGTTGGCATGCAGAGAGAATAAATAGAAGGACAAGAAGAGGAGAAAAAGAGGAGCAAGAGAGGAGGATGCTGGAGATCATGATTCAAGCCCAGATACAGTACTCAGGAAGCACCAGCCCAGGCTGGCTACAATGTAAGTTCCTGTCTGGAAGCAATGGAAACAAAACCAAATAATAATAATAATAATAATAATAATAATAAAGTGCTTGTGTGATTGAATTAGTATCAGTCATTAAGCAGGTAAATGTTACAGTGAATGGTTGATACAGTCCATTCAGAAAATGACTGCTGGAAGCTGGGACTGTCTCAACCATCCTGAAAGCAAATGCTTGTGAACTGGGCTGATGATGGTATAACTAGGCATTGAGAAACCATCTCAATGGGGGCTCCTAGTTTAACTGGGTTTGTATACCTTTCCAGAGCTCACTGCTAATATCACTGTGCTAATACCAAATGTCCAGAAAGTGACTGATCGCAGCATCACAGGGCTAAGATCAACCAAAAGGGTGACTGTTTTGTATAACCCGGCTAATACCAAGCATCCAGAAATAGCTGTTGGTGCAACCGGGCTGTGTTCACCTTCCATACAGAGCCTGACTTGAACCGTAATACAAAGAGGTCCAAGCCCGCTTTGTGCTAGAAGACCTGTCTCCCAGGTTTGTTGTTTTGAAAGGGGGTCTCATAGATCTCAGGCTGGCCTGGAGCTCATTATATAGCTGATGTCATTTATACTGATTGCAATCTGATGAGGACAAAATCTCTGTACGTGTCTGTGAAGAGTTCTCTTGACTAGGTAATGGAGGTGTCCATCCTCACTGTGGGCAGCACCATTCCCTGGGATCTGGGGAGGTGCCCATCCTCACTGTGGGCAGCACCATTCCCTGGGATGAGGTTCTAAGTTTCATTAAAAAAAAAAAAAAAAAAAGAGCAAAAAGCAAACCAAGTACCAGCACTCACTGCTCTTATGCTTCCTGACTGTGGACTGGCTGCCTCAAGTTCCTACTGCTGTGATGGACTGTACCCAGGAATTCATTCATTCATTCATTCATTCATTCATTCATTCATTCATTCACTTATCTAGTGCATATGTATGCATGTGTATGTACCACAGCACTCGTGTGAAGGTCAGAGAACAACTTTACAAAATTCTCTCCTGCCACCGTGTGAGTCCTGGGGATTGAACTCAGGTTGTCAGGCTTGATGGCAATACCTTTCCCTGCTGAGCCATGTGCTTGGCACAAGACCCCTGGACCTTTGAGCAAGAACAAGCTCCTCCTTCCTTAGACTGATTGTCAGATATTTTGAGGCAGCATCAAGAAAAGTAACTAAGATAGTAACAAGGACGGCCTTGCATTCTGGCCTTCCTGCCCCAGCCTCCTGAGTGCTGGGACTACAGGCGTGCAGCGTTACCCCTGGTTTATGCGGTGCTAGGAATCAAACCCAGGGCATCATGCATGTTAGACAAGCACTGGACCCACTGAGCTGCATCCCTCACCCTCAGAAGGAGGTTATTTCAAACACCTTCACCACCCACTTCATTCTTTCTCCAACATAATGCTTTACTGCCCATTCATTGTATCTCCAACTGTCAGTGAGAGCCAGGGTCCAAACATTTTCCTGTTAAAACATTTCCCATCCTTCATGGAATCTCATAAAAAAAAAGTCTAATTTCCCCTTCTTCACCACGGCTAGACTCAGTGACTCTTCAATGGATAGAATGTACTAGAAATGATGCTGTGCCTTCTAAAGCTGAGCTGAGTATCAGAGTTTTTCAGGGCCCTTCCCTCATTCTGTAGCCAGGTCTGGTCTTGGCCGTGCAGACCTCCTGCCTCTTCTTCCTCTGGGTCCCAGGTGTGTGCTACCATGCCCAGTTCTCCACATGTCTTGAGATCCTTGAGTGACATGTGAGCAGTCAGTCCACTATACCGTGAGGAGCCCAGGGACGATGGGGACTGAAGTTTGGAAGTGCCCAGATAATACTGAGACTTGAGCAAGTCTTCAAATGACTCCCACTGCCAGCCCTGAGTCATTCCAGCTGACACCAAGTGAAACGCAGATAATTGAGCCCACTGAACTCTGACCTAGTTGCTGAATCATCAGCAAAATGAATGTGGCTGTTGTTTTAACCCGACACCAAGAAGAGCAGGGACAGCTGGCCCCGTTTGAGCCTTGCCAGACTGCAGCTCCACATGGAATAAATAATGAATAAATGCACTCCTTCTGGGGATGCAGCCAGGTCTGCCGCCCACCCCTTTACTTGGACTTTTGGGTTATTTCCTTAGGCCAGTTGGTTGGATTTTCCATCTTAACTGTCACAGAGCTGAGACGGGTTGGTCCCCAGGAAAGGAAGCATGAAGACCCCGAAGCTGAGCTGTGAGCAGGGCAGCACCCTACCTCACCTTCTGGCTATTTTGCAAGAGGATCGGAAGGCGGTACCAGGTTTCCTGAAAAGGGACATGGCAGGTCCCCCACACAGCGTGGCTGCCCTGCTCCAGGCTGCTCTTGGGTCCCCTCTCGGCCTGTAACCAACATCTGTGCTGCTCATTTTGGTGATGTCCTTCACTGTCCCTCTAGTCCACCTGTGTTCTCAGCCTTGACTCAGTTCTCTCCCATGGTGTCTTCTCCCTTCTTGTCTTGGAGCATCTGGACATTCTTCTCAGGAATGTTCCAGACTCTTCTCAGCCCTGTAGCTCTCAGTTCTTGGAACCTTCCCACATGCTTATCATATAAACAAACTGCTCATTGACACTCAGTTAGTCCCTTAGAACCTGTGGATTTAGAACCAGAGATTTAAAAAACAGTGTCCACATCCTTCTGCCTAGAACTGGCAAAGCAGAGACCAGCCTACACACCTCCTCCTCCACAGCGTGCCGGAACCACTGGGCCACACTTCCTCTTTGGGATTTCTGTCCAGAGGCCCCACCTCTGGCTTCCTTGCCTGGAAGACAGTGTGCAGGCGGCTATGCTTCTTGATAATCAGTCTGATTGGATCAAGAGATGCCTATCAAATTAGGAAAGCACGTGTCCGGGTGTGTCTTTGAGGCATTTCCACAAAGGATTAACCGAAGGGACACCGGCCCTGCCTGTGGGCTGCAAGGCCCCACCGGCTGGCACTTTCTCTCTCTGTTGCCTGGGTGTCATGAGGAGAACCACTCTGCTCCATTATAACCTCCCCCCAACTATGGCGGACTGAACCCTCTGAGACACCAGGCCCAAATAGATTATTCCTACTTTTCTCTCTCTACGGTCCAGGATCCTAGCCCAGGGAATGATGTACCCACAGCTCGAGACGTGTTTCCCTCAGATGTTTGTCACAGGGTCAGGACAAACTAACTCACAGAATGAAATAAGCCAGTGTCATAGGAGTCGGTGCATCTGTGTCCCCAGCACTGGCCACTATCAACTTCCTGCTGGAAGCACCTGTGATTCTCTGCCTGAGCCACAGGCCACCTGCACCAAGGCAGGCCACAATGTTCCCAGGAACAGCCCTCAACCAACTGTGAATGGAAATGGCAGGTGAGTGTCTCAGGTTACTTACGTCCCAGGAAATTGCGGTGTGTGTCTGTGTGTCTGTGTGTCTGTGTGTCTGTCTGTGCAGGCTCAGGGCGGTACCCAGGCAGTCCTACTTCCCCTAGCATCATCCTGCTCATAATGCTCACTGAACCGGTTTTCTTACCTCTCCACTCACTTCCTACCTCCTCCCTAGTGTCCCTGGTGGTCACCCTCCAGGTGAGCCACTGTCACCACAGTGTATGCCTCGGGCCAGCTGCTGGGGTTGTCTAACCTAAGTCAGACACCTGCCCTGGGACATGTCATTAATATGCCTGCAGTAAACCATCCCCTCAGTTCTCACCCATACGGATAGAATCGATGCCCCCTTCAGCAGAGTGGGCAAGTGATGCCAGGGTGGCCAATCAGAATGGTAGGTGATGCCAAGGTAGTTAACCAGACAGAAGCTGATGCCGGGATGACCAATCGGAACAGTACATGATGCTGGGGTGACCAATGGGAACAAGGGATGGTGCCAAGAAGGCCAATCAGAACAGAAGATGATTCTTGGGTAGCCAATCAGTGTACAGCAAGGTCCCAGCCTCTGATGAGCCCAGAGACAGCTCTGTGGTCCAATTAGAGCCAAGGAGGCCCTCTGAGGTTTGTTGGGATGCTGAGATAAAGTCACTGTCCTTTCTGTGGGTGTTTGTCACTTGTACGACATAGTGGAGGCAGGTGGAAGATTGAGTAGCCTCCCTACTTCTTTCTGACATCCCTGCTTTTGTTAACTGCAAAAGCATGCATGTCTGCACTGATGGTCACAGTTCTTACCCCTTCCTTCATCCAGGTCCCTCTCCACTGGTCTCATGAGTGACCTCTCTCTCTTTGGCTCTGAGTTCAGTGGTAGGGCTTGTCTTGGCCAATGGGTGTTAGCATCCGGCAAGGGACCAAGAGCCTGCTCAGTCTTATGGTTGGATTTACTTGTACTTCTGCTTTGCAGGGAGAATGTCTCAGGGATGGGCTTTCCCTTGAAGAAAAGAGACATGGAGAGCAAAGTTGCCCTAGCAGTCCCAACTAAAGTCAATCTGAAACAGCCAGCCCAGGTGAGAGCCCAGACAAGATCAGCAGAGTCACGTGACACCTACCACTTTGGGAGTCACAGACATGCCACACTCCACCACGGCTCTCAAAGCATGACATCAGCAAAGATGCCACAATCTTCAATTAAAAAGTTGAAGCTATGCAGAAAAAGTACAGAAATGTAACTGAAAGTCATGTGAAATCTCAGAAGTCATGACTGGTGATGTTTTGATAACTACCTCTCTACGTGTGTGTGCGCACATGAATAATCCACACACAATGCTTACATATACATGTCACCCCCAAGCAATTCAAGTGCTCACCAACAACTGGCCATTTCTCTGTGTCAACAAACTGTAGTCCGGTGGCCCATCTGCTCTTCTGCTGTTTTTAAATGAGAAAAAAAAAGGTCTTGGCATCTTGATTCTAAAACTAATCAAGTATGAATAAAGTTTTATTGGTAAACAGTCACAGCCATTCATTCACACATCACCTACAGTTGCCTTAGCACAACCTTAGTAGGTTTGAGTAGAGGCAACAGAGACGTGTGGCCCACGAAGCTCACTGGGTACTCACTAGCACTTAAGAAGAAGGTCTGCTACCCACCACAGACAGCCCTCCACAACACGCAGGCCCACTGTCCAGGCACTGGCATTTGGATCTGGATTGGCCCCAAAGGCCCATGTTAAATATCTTCTCTGCAGTGCTTTGGGGAGATGACAGAGCTGTCTTTTTCTTGTTGCTCTGAGAAAATATCCCATAAGAGTAGGTAAGGGAGGAAGAGTAGCTTTTGGTTCACAAAGCCACGAAGCCAGCAGGAGCATGAAGCAGTCAGTCACGCTATATCTCGGGAAGGAGAGAGAGGTAAACATTTGTGCTCAGGTCACTTTTTCTTCTTACGGTCAGGATCCCAACCCAGGAAATGGTGCCGCCCACGGCAACTAACCTATTCAAGACAACCCAACCAGAGGCCCATCTTCCAGGTGGCTCTAGATCGCATCAGGTTGACAATTCAGACTGACCATCACTTACAAGAGGTGGGGCCTACAGGTTTTAGGTCAGGGGAGTTAAGTGTTTGGTCCCCAGCCAGTGGCACTGTTTGGGGAGGTGGCAGGAAAGAGCTAGAGGAAGTAGATCACAGGGGATGCACCTTTGAAGGTTCTACCTGGTCCATGGACCATTCCTCTCTGCTGTTTCCTGAATTAGACAGTCTCTGCCATGTGCCTTCCTACTATGATGTTCTGACTCTGAGACCATGAGCAAAAACAAATCTTTCCTTTTTGTAAACTGTAAATTTTCCTCTTTGTGAGTTCTCTTGTGCATTTGGGTCACATCTCTAAAAACACAAACAAACACATGAAAATAAGAACAAGAAACTTCCCTTGAAGGGTGTTGTTGGGCCTCGGTCTCTTCTTTCCCTTCCTCCGTGTCTAGGTCAAGCTTTGCTTGGCCTTTCTCTATCCAAGACCCAGGGCCAATGGAAGTGTGGACTCTTCTCCAGCGTGAGTCGGAAGAAGCCATGCCTCTTCCCGAGTTGACTAGCTCAGCTGCTGTTGCACTCCTAGGAAGCTGACTAACACAATGGATATTTAGTCACTCTCTTACTGGTAGAGACTGAGGTTGTTTCCTGTCTTTCCCTCACTCTAAACCACACTGTGGTGTCTGTCAGAGTACACTTGTCCATACAGGAAAAACACTGAGGATCAAAGTTGCTGAACTGAAGGTCATGGAAACACAAACACTTCCTCCCTTTCCGGACCCTGGCACTCACTCTTTAAACCCATTTGCCTTGGGTCTAGTGACATGGTTGATGGGACAAAGTGCTTACTGTGTAAGCCTGATGACCTGCGCTTAATCCGAGGACCCATATAAAGATGGACAGAGAGAACTGTTTTAGTTACTTTTCTATTGTTGTGAAGACACCATGATCAAGGCAACTTACAGAAGAAAGAGTTTATTGTGGCCTCACGGTTGCAGTGGGTGAATCCATGACCATCATGGTGAGAAGCATGAGCAGGCAGGCAGGCATGATGTTGCAGCAGTAGCTGAGAGCTTACATCTTGAAACAGAGAGAGAGCTATAGATAGATAAATAGATAGATAGATAGATAGATAGATAGATAGATAGATAGATAGATA